>JAWNNB010000540.1:0-11273 GCA_035043285.1 Drosophila subsilvestris
TATAAAGGTCGCTAACTTTTATTTATTTATTTATTTACAATTAACAACAATCTGTTAATAATGATCTTGGTTACAGTTAATAATAACTAAGACTAAATAAAGGTAAAGATGAAAGGGAAAAAATATATAGTCTTAGAAATTACTTAATTCTAGATAAGAGTAAATATTATGTAATAAGATTTTAAGGGACAATTCAGGGGATATAATATGATAAAGGGAATTATAATTATTACACAAAACACGGAACGGCACATGCTGGGCGTAGTTAGACCTACATAAAGATAATCGGATTGGCCGGAAGGTACGGGTTGGTCTTGATGGAACTGTGAAGTCCATTTGACCCAAAAGTGTTTCAGAGTCTACCATCCCAACAATGAGCTTATGTATAAACATCACCCCATTGCAAATTCTGCGATGGTGTAATGAGGGAAGGTCGAGAAGCTTAAGCCTAGATCGGTATGATGGTAATAGCCTGTTTACACTGAGGCGCATCATTGGATTTTTCCGTTAAATGGAACATGCGACAATGATGCCCATAAGATCCCTGTGGATAGAAGAAGACAATCATGCGGCCGCATCTTTAATCATGCGGCGCATCATTGTCTAGTGTTGCCGTATTCTGTCTAGTATTTTTACAAAATACAGAAATTATTCAGGGTATCGACGGGGTATCGACAGGAAACAGCTGTGAATTAGTAAATTATATTCAAAAATGAAATATGAGCACTGAAAAACAAAAGAAAAAGAAGCGGACAGAGGGGGCGGAAAATTTGTTAATAGACTTTTGGGCGGAAAATATTGAGGATTTGCGTGGGTTGCGCAAGAACACCCACATTTACGAGGAGATGGGAGAGGAATTTAAACAGTAATTCTATGATTTCTCTCCAATAGAAATTAAGGCAAAGTTGGAGAATCTTTTTGATCTTTTGGGATGCACTGATTCAAACTTAAAAAGTGCCACCTTAAAATTTAACTCGGCAGCACGCAAGTTTTGTTCGGTGAAGCCAACGATAGCTTCACTTGCTGTGAAGCAAGAAGAAGAGAGCAAAAGCATTTTTATTGAAATTCCCAAAATAATGAGCGATCCTCCTGAACAAGCTCAATAAACAATTGGGTGCTCGTAGTGAAACTCCCAAATGCATCATTTTCCACATTTAATAATAAATCGCTCATTATTTTGGGAATTTCAATAAAAATGCTTTTGCTCTCTTCTTCTTGCTCACCGAGTTTGTTTACATTTGTAGGCCGAACAGCTGACAAATGCTGCGAAAAATGATGCGGCTTTGGTGTAAACGCCTCGCATCATTTTTCCGCACCTTCGACAATGATGCGGCAGTGTAAAAAGGCTATTAGAGTCTGCCAGAGTCCCAGTTCAGGTTTCTAAGGGCGAAGATTAAAAATTGCTTTTGAACAGATTCAATAATAATTTGTTGCTCTCTGTATTGAGGGCTCCACACACAAGAACAATACTCCAATATCGGACGCACCAAAGAGACATACAGTGTTTTCGTGACATACGGATCGTTAAACTCCTTTGACCAGCGCTTGATAAATGCTAAAACTCCCCTTGCTTTGTTTACCGTTAAAGAAATATGGCTGTTAAAACATAGCTTGTGATCGAAGAGCTTTCCTAGGTCAGTTGATTGTACGATTCTATCCAGAACATGATGTCCTAGCAAGTAGGGGACCAAATGAGGAGATCGGCGGTAAAAGGTCATAACTTTGCACTTTGAATAGTTCAAAAAAATAAGGTTATTTGAACACCACAAGCTTAGTTCATTAAGGTCAAGTTGTAGGCGAGTACCAATCGGAAAAGGAAAAACAGATTTTAACGTCATCAGCATACATTAATGTAGTGGAGTGCAGAATAACTTGAGGAAGGTCATTCACAAACAGATTGAATAGCAGCGGACCCAAATGACTTCCTTGAGGAACGCCTGAGGTTACATTAACGACATTTGACAAGACATTAGTGAACAAAACGCGCTGTGTACGGTTCGAAAGATACGACGTTATCCAATTTATTAGATTTGTAGGAAAGCCTAGTATGGATAGCTTATTGATCAGCAGAGTATGATTGACGGAGTCAAAAGCCTTGCTGAAATCTGTGAAAATCACGTCCGTTTGCAAGCAGCTTTGATAGCCTCAGTTAATTAGAGATGAGAATTCTAGAAGGTTAGTCGATGTTGATCGATGTCTACAGAAACCATGTTGTGACGGGGAGATTAAATTTCGACATGCGTGTTGCAGATGACGAGTAACAAGTTGCTCGAGCAGCTTTGGGATAGCTATCTGCTATACCTGGCATATATCTGGCAATACCGCGGTAGTTTTCGATATTAGACCTGGACCCTTTTTTATGAAGAGGAATAAGGTAGGATTCATTCCAAATTACAGGGAGGCGAGAACGCTCAAGTGATAAATTAAAAAGGTAGGTCAAAGGTTGGGATAGGGCTTGAGCACAATATTTAAGAATACAGCTCGGAACTTTATCTGGACCTGCAGAAAAAGAGATGTAAATCAATGACAAACCATTAAAAACTGCACTTTCTTCGAAGAAAGGAAGAAATACGTTGTTTGCATGAGATAGATGGTATGGATAAGGGGTGGATGGGTCGTAGGTGTGCGCTAAGTATGTAGATTGAAAGAAGGTTGCAAATAAATTTGAAATGCCCTGAGCTGAGGATTCAGTTTTATCCAGTAAATGAAGGGAAGGAGGGAATGCGTTCGACTTACGTTTTGAGTTAACGAACGAAAAGAATTTGTTGGGATTATTTCGGAACTTTGTACTACATTGGGAAAGATATTGGTTATAACATTGACTGTTGACAGTAAGAAATTGTAAGCGAACAAAAGAATATTAAGAAAAGACAGATATAGAACCAGTTTCCTGGTACTTTTTGTAGAGCCGAGATTTCTTATTTTTTTACTTGGATAACCAGGGAGGTTTGGACGATACATATGAATACGGAACTTCTGGAACATAGGTGGCAATGGCTTAGTTTAGAGTGTCGTAAAAAGAGTTGACTGCTGCGTTTATATTCGGTAACGTTTGAAGAAAGGACAAATCAACTTGCGCGAGGTGTAGGCTTAGATCGGTGAAATTAGTTTTGCGAAAGCACTTTATTCGACTTGTTGATGGTAAGAAGGTATTAGTACTCGAAAACTCGACAACTATGGATAACGTGTGAGATCCTATTTCAGGCTGGGATATGCTTACAGTCCTGTCAAGGGTTCTCTACAAAAAATTTGTAGACTTGGAACCTTTGGTGACTCGGGACTGGCCTTTTTGTGACCGAAAAGGGAGTTGGGCGATGCGTAGTATTGATTTTTCTGTACAAATAACTCGGGAACACTTCGTTTTGGTTTTGGTTATTTTCTGTTTTTATTCATTTAATTGCTTTTATATATGACTTTGCTTTTAACTGTGATTTGTCGCGGTGTGTGTGTTCTTGCTGACTCGTGGTAAAGCGGCCAGGTGTGCGCTTGTAGTTTCTGGCGGTTCGACTGCCGAGTGGGGTATCTTGGCTGGTGAATTGCCCAGGTATGGTCTCTGGGTTTCTGGCTGATTTGCTGCCCAGGTATGATCTCTGGGATTCTGGCTGATGGACTGCCTCTTCTTCGGTGCATCTTGCGCTTTTTATGTTCTGCACCGGTGATCGACATCGTACGTCAGACCCCGGCGTCAGCAACTTTTTACATTGATTTCCGCTTATTTGTGAAACGATCGGGTGCTACTTATATTTATGCTTAATCGATAAAAGATATTGTACCACTTCCATAAAGGTGGGTCAGTGGGTTTGGATTGGTTTCTGCTTTAGTTGGGTGTGTTACATTTTTATGCTTGCTTAGTAGAACATAGTACCACTTCCATAAAGATGGGTCAGTGGGTTTGGGAGTGATTTCTGTGGCGTCTGCACTCCGGAAATCGTATGGTGAATCAATGTGGGTTATTAGCTTTGGGAATTGGGCGCGAGCATTTTATGCTGGCTTGACTTGTTGTGCAATAATGCCATGATATTTCCTATGCAGGTCAATTGACGCTGGCGATTGTGAAATATCGTAAGAGTGGGAAGACCGAGAATTGGCCTACTTGCCTCATTGCGAAACAACTCAATGGATGAGGTGCTTTTAATTTTTCTGTGTGCAAATACGTTCGATTGTGCGACACGTTATACGGGAAGTGCAACGAGGGTTCTTCCAACTCTTCTTGGCAGGGGATTATTCTAGATATTCAGAGCTTCTTATATTAGGGTGTAGATAGTATAGCCTAAGGAAATGTAGCGATCCATGGTTCCCATGGTTCGTTACAAACGTTGGATGATACGGATTTTCCGGAAAAGATATCGGATTACCTCTGACAACAGTTGCTCGAGAAGCATCACTGACAATAGTTAGATCTAGAAATCTGTCTCTATTTTTTTTGACAGAATTAATTTGGGCGAGGGAGACATCAGTTAAACCATCGAAAAAATCGTTTTGACTACCAGGTAGCAAGATGTTTGATTCATCCTGCTGCCAAGAAAGAAATGGTATGTTAAAATCACCCATAACTATGATCTGATCAGCACAACCTAAAACAGAAACCACAGCATGTATGGCAGAAAGTTGGTCTAAATAAATAGCTGAATCAGATCGAGGAGGAATATAAGAACAGGTCAAACAGATAATTGCCGCTTCAACACGGATTTTGACTGCAATGAATTCGATACCGTGGCTGTTGCTAAATGGAAACAGCTCGGACATAAAGTCATTATTTACTGCAATAAGAACGCCACCAGCGAATGATTGACGATCCATTCTAAAGGTAGTGAATTTGTGAACAAAAATTTCATGATCGGAGACGGAATAGTTTTCAGTTAGAACAATAGCGTCAAAATCAAAAGATACACTATCCGTATGTATTTTGGTCAATTTACCTAGAAGACTGCGTACGTTCTGATATTGGATGGAGAACTGGTTCCTTAGTTTTTTGAGATCTTAGGAACTGTGACCCTAGGACTCTGGGTAGAATCTCTTGAAAGAAATTCATGCATAATAGTATGTTCAGGCCATGCAGACGGTTCCAGAGCTTTGGAAAGAAGTGAGTCGGGGATAACAATTTTAAAAGAAGAAATACTACGATTATGTGGAAATTGAATTTAGTTGTACTAAAGATAAGATTAAGATAAGAGCAAAGATGTAGTTTGACATCTTCCGTTGTGGCTTCAGGCATGAGACGGATGTTGGAAGCAGAAATCATTGTATTAGGCGTGAAAAAGGCTGGAGCTTCTAATGGCGGATTGAGTTCCAAAATTTTAAGGCCTAGAAACTGCGATTCCAAGGTGAGAAACTTTTCATTGAGAGCATTGAATTGTTTCCGCACATCTTGGAAGCCGTTCCTGGTTTGCCTCATGAAGGTGCGCATTTCAGCCTCAATCTCTCGGCAGGCCAAACATGACCAGGAAAGACCCATACGTTTGGATATTAGGTCATTAAAGCGGCCAAAATGACCACCTCCGGCACATTTTATATGAGCGAAATTGTCGCAAAGCCAGCAGCTGAGGTAAGATTCGCTACCACCATTCGGTAATGGTGCCACCAAATTCGCATTTTTTTGCACTACAAACAATAGCCATATTTAACAGCAGTTGAATCACTGTGCCCAAAGACTAACGCAACGTAACGTGGGAGCGCAAGCGATGTAAAAGAGCAGGCAGCAGAGCGAACGTCGATTAGCAGCGGCAGACGATCCAGCGCATAGAACACAAACAAACGGTGAAGCTCGCGAAAGCAGAGACACCGAGAGAGCAGTACAAGAAGATGCAGTTGTAGGCGAAGTCACGAAGAGAGCGAGAGCAAGGGAGATTGAACTTATGCTCTCCAGAGCGTGTGTTGATAGGCGATGCAACGGATGAAGCGCACGAACGGTGAGCACAGAGAGCAATGATCCAAAGCGAAATGGATAAAAGCACTAACAAATTGCTTGCGCAAGTATGTTTAATGTTCGGAATATAAAGTTTATATTAACTTGTTTGTAAAATAGCAAAACACAGATAATCGGCACAAATTTTGAGCAAATTATGTTGAGTTTAGAGATGAATACGATTAGTTGTAATTTATACTGAGTTTAATTGGCAAAAAGGCAGAGAATGCAGGAGCGAAGTGAAAACACGACCGGATTAAGCAAGAGCTGCTGTATCAATATCAATATGCTCGATTCCGTTCGAAAACAATTCCTCATCTTTGCACTTCGTGGACTTCTAGACATCTTCCTTCTTATGAGAGCAGGCGCGTCTAATCGATATCCATTCTCTCGAAAGTAGACAAACTACTCTCTGGTTTTCCACTGCCCTCAGAACCCTTATTAGCTTTGCTGTTCCGTCCCGCCCGACCAGGCATTAATTTCCTCTCCATCTACAAATCTGTCTTACTAATTTCTCTGACCATGAATCTTTCTGTAGCCTTTGCCGTAACTTTAAAACATATTTTCTTCTGTTTTCCTTTGAGACTAGTACCATTAAGCTCAAATCATTGTTAACGAATGATTTTACAAATCTCACTTAAGTTATTCTTAACTTTATACGCTATCGGTTGGTTATTCTCTGACCACTACTTGGCTGTGAGTTGGACCATAGCGGTTGCTTGCTCTCCAGCTGTAAACTGCTGGACTGAGTGTCCATGGCCAAGAGCCGATCATATTTCTCCTAGACTGCCCGAGATCCCAGCACATTTTGCATGCACTACGCTTTCGCAAGGCCAGCAATCTGATCTGTTTTTTTGGCACAGACGACAGAAAATTCATAATAAAAAGTCTTTTAATTATTTTTCGAGAAAAAAGTTAAAAACTACTATAAATCAGACCAGTGTGCATAGCAAATGCTTAGAGCGATGCTTAAAGCGAAATCGGTAAAATTGAAATGAGAGGAGTGTGGTTGCAGCAGCTGCTTACATCTGACAGCGTTACTTCACAAAAAGTTTCCAGAGCGAGAGAGAAAGAACCGCTATTGAGATTTAGGTGATAGAGAGAAAGTAATAGCTACGACAAAGAGCAGCTAAATGTAATTAGAGGTCGTACTTACGAAAAGCAACCACACAAACACACGACTAGCCGATGCACAAAATTAATTAAATAAGTTGTCTTTTTACACAATTATTAGGAATGCACACGCGGTAAGGATAGACTTTAAATTAAAAATTAGTTAGGGAGTTAATTTGAAAAAAAACACAGGCTGTTTAAGTAAAACAAAAGAAAATGCGGAGCGCAAAATAAAAACACGTCTGGTCCCTACGAAAGAATACGAACGAATTGCGAAATAACGCAAGGGGTCGGGTGTTTTGGATGTTGGAACAATGGGTTGGCAATCGACATTGGGTGGGGTTGGTGATCGAGAGTTACGTTGCAGTTAATGTTGGGATGAGAGTTCTAATAACTTTTCTAGTATATCGCGATCTGTTGAGGGACTTATGCTTGGTATACAATGGTTTTTATATTAGGCAATAAGGCTAAGGAATGTAGCGATCCATGGATCCAATGGTTCGTTACATGTGGGATTGGCGGCTCTTGCTGTGAAGGAAAAAATTACAATATTCGAAGAAATCGCCGTCTATATTGGCTAATTCCATTCTTTCCGGAACTAAATGCAGTTAATATGCTTCTATCTGAATACAAATTAATTCAATTAATCATTTATAATTTACATATAATCATCGTTCAATTCAGAATTTACCAGCCTGCAAAATATAAAAAAATTTCGCTCGTGCCCATCGATGTGCCATCGTCTGCCTCTTTACTCCTAATACGTATTTAATTTTTTTTAAATGCAGCTTCAAAATTTCATCGGAAATATGTACAATCGGTTTTATACGAATGTTATCCTTTAATGTTATGTATTCCATCATAACGATCATCTGTGTTCAGGTTACATTGTAAATATCATAATGTCAATGGCAATCTATATCTATATATATAAAAGAAAGTCGTGTTAGTTACACTATTTATAACTCAGGAACGGCTGTACAGAAATGGCTGAAAATTGGTGAATAGGTATCTTGGAGCCAGGAGACCAGAATAGGATACTGTAAACGTCAGTCACTAAAAACCGTGGTATAACCGTGGTATAAACCGTGGTATCCACACTTGGAATAACAAAACAAAAAAATAACAGCTATGTAATGGACGTATGGATAACAAATTTTGTTTCAATATTAAAAAAGTGAAGTGAATTATAAAACGCGGTATAACAAAAACGCAAAATACTTGGAATAACAAAACGCATCTCAAACAGCTAAGTAATTTTTTCTATGAATGAATGGTTGAAAATTTGAGTTTTGAAATAAATTTATAGGTGAATTGAGGTAAAGTTTATTTAACAATGCCGCGACCATCTGGAAAACGATCGAATCTTTCCGAACAAAGCCGTATTGCAAGAAGGATACGAAACACTGCAAATGAATGGACTGAAGAAGAACAAGAAATTGCACGTGAACAGCGCCGCGTTAGTATGGCTCGACTTCGTGCTTCTCAATCACAAGAGCAAAGAGGCAGCCCGTGAAACGGCTCGGTTGGCAATGAAAAATCGTCGAGCGAACAACAGAGGTCAACAAATAGATAATTTGCGACTCAGAACAAGATATTTATCAAGTGCTGATTTGAATCGAGCAGCGTTTCGATACGATTGCAGCAATGATTACAGCTTGCATCCTAGCGTTGGCATTGGACAAATGAACGTTGTTTGCGAGTACTGTGGTGCAATAAAGTTTTCCGGAGAAACGGCCGGATTATGCTGCCTTACTGGTAACGTGAAATTGCCATTGTTGACTCCGCCACCTGAGCCATTGTATTCATTGCTTTGTGGCGAAACACCAGAACCACGCCACTTTCTTGCAAACACTCAAAAATATAATGGTTGTTTCCAAATGACGTCATTTGGGGCAGATATAATCGAAGAACGAGGATCCGACATTTAAGGTATTTATTTTTTACTTACATATAATATAGTTCAAGAATAACTTACTTTACTTATTCGTACGTATTATATTAGCTAATTCTGAACCCTACTTTCACACCGAAAAAAGTGTTTATAACTCAGTTAATCAGTACTAACTGGTTGGTTTTTATTTTGTAGATACAAGGACAGATTCACCATCAAATTGGATCATTACTACCGCTCGAAGATACACAGAATACATTTTTACAAATATATTTCATGGGCAACATGGAAGAACAACTTGATCGACGTCGAGGGATCAATGCAGCAATGAAGCGAGTAATTCTTCAAGACTTGCAGAAACTGCTTCATGAACATCATGCGTTGGTCAGGTTGTTTAAGAGCGCATGCCAAATGATGACTGTAAAGTTGTCATCAAAGCAGATAAACGACCATCTGGAACACACGACGCACATTTAACGCTCCAACAATAGATGAAGTTTCAATCCTGATTGTTTGTGAACAATTGGAAACGCGCGATATTGTGCTAACAGGTCGCGATACTGGCCAACTGAAACAAATATCTGAAACACATCGATCATATGACGCATGGCAATACCCGCTGATGTTTTGGCAAGGAGAAGATGGATATTATTTTAATATCAAAATGATAAATCTATTGAATGGTGAGTATCAATATCATAATTTATTTTATTTATTTGGGAAAGAAAATGATTTAAAATAGTAAAAAATTAATTTGTTATGCATATTTTATTTCTTATTATACCCGTACTCAAAAAGAGTTAAGGGGTTTACTGTATTTGTGGTAAAAGTGAATGTGTGTAACGCAGAGAAGGAAAATTTTCCGACCCCATAAAGTATATATATTCTTGATCAGTATCAATAGCCGAGTCGATGGAGCCATGTCTGTCTGTCCGTCCGTCTGTCTGTCTGTCTGTCTGTCTGTCTGTCCGTCTTGATGAGCGCCTAGATCTCAGAGACTATAAGAGCTAGAGCAACGAAATTTTGTTTCCAGACTCATGTGATATCACACTGTTACAAGTGTATTTCAAAATTTCGCCCCGCCCCCTCAGCCACCACAAAGGACGAAAATCTGTGGCATCTACAATTTTAAAGATACAATAAATATAAAAACGCAGTATCGTAAAGAATGACCATATCTACCAGACTGCCGAATCGGAATCAGATCGGATCATTATTATAGCCAGAATGAAGAAATAAATTTTCAGTTGCTTCCGCCACCTCCTCTGGCGCTGCTGACGCTATTCATTCTCTGTCTCGCTCGCACACACTCTGCCCTGTGCAACGCGAGCAACCCCTAGCGGAGGAGATGTAGAATCTAAATGGTAGATGTAGAATATCTGTTCTATATGTATAATCTACATTTTACATGTAGATGTAGTTAAGAGAAGTAAAATGTAAAATTTTTTTTTAAGTTTCAATCATAAGCCTTTATATTTATATACTGACTGAGTACGGGTATAAAAGTAGAGTCGCGACTAGAAGCGACTCACGTTCCTTCTCGTTTTGATTGCCTTTATGAATCTAAATCGTTAATTATCAAATTTTTACATTGTTTAATTTTGGTTTACAATAAAAAACCAATTGCACTTTTTTCTTGGAAAATCGATAATATTGGAAAAATGACTGGCAACCAGTATTTAATTATGCAAAAAATTTACATACGAAATATTAAATCTAATTTTTTAATTTCAGGTGAAGAAACTACAAAGAAAGTTAGCTCAATAAATTATTACGCATATCGTTTGATGATTTGTCAAAATGCTGACAACTATTTGCTGCGGTAGAAACGGAACGGTTAACTTTCATAAGGTTGAACCAAGCCAAACTAAGTTCTGATGAGTACATCAATTTACGTGATGCAGTTAGTACTGAAGGAAATGCAGCTAATATTGGTCGATTAACTATTCTGCCGGCAACGTACATTGGTAGTCCACGTCATATGCATGAATATGCGCAAGATGCAATGACATATGTTCGTCATTACGGTCGGCCAGATCTCTTTATTACTTTTACCTGTAATGCAAAATGGATAGAAATTATTCAATTGCTGCTTCCCGGACAAAAATCAAGTGATAGACACGACATCAGAGCACGTATATTCAGGCGAAAAATTCGGTCACTGATGAATTTCATTGTTAAATAACACGTCTTTGGAGATACTCGATGCTGGATGTATTCAAACGAATGGCAAAAGCGAGGCCTGCGCACGCACACATTCTTATTTGGTTAGCGGAAAGAATTCAGCCTGACCAAATAGACGATATCATATGTGCCGAGATTCCAGATCATGAAGCCGATCCAGACCTACATGATGTTGTT
>JAWNNB010000547.1:0-57449 GCA_035043285.1 Drosophila subsilvestris
AAATTGAGAGAGGCTCAAAAGGAGTGCGACGTGCAAGGCCTGGGTCAACAACAACACAGGTGGGAATACGAAAGCAGGGAGACAGAGAGAAAGCACAAATTGGCTTTATTTACAAAATTTACTCAAGATCGCGTTTGCAGATTGAGCACAAGATAGTGGACAGATAGAATAGTCAGTTAACAACACAGGAGACACTAATAAAACACAATTAATTCCAATTAAGCACAGAAAATAATAATTGTTAAGAGGAGCGAAGTTAAACTCGACCATCAGCCACGATAGATATCGATAGATGCACGTGCATCCAGCTGTCTGTTGGATATTTATTTAGGTCAGCGGTGCATATTTATTGGGTCAGTTTGTGATTATTTATTTATTTAAAAGGGGTATCTATACGGTTTGATATTTAATCTAAATCGTACATACTCCCGGCCGTTGAATATAGTATGTTCAACCATCGTTAATGTTGACTGTAAACGGGTGACTTGCTGTGTTGATTCCATCCGCTGATGTGGGGTGCTGTGGCCTTTGCTGAGGCTGTCTATCCTCCGACGAATTTTTTCATCGTCTCTTGGATGTTTATGGATAGGTTCCTCTTCTCTGAACAATGGAACTACGTGTTGAATCTCCCGTTTGAAGATTCCTTTGGCGGTCTTGCCTTCCACCACTCGTACAAAGTTGTCCTTTCCATGGAAAATTTTAACGATCCTTCCTAATGGCCATTGTAAGACCGGCGTATTATCCTCCTTTAGTATTACTTAAGTTCCTTCCTTAATATTCGCCGACGATTTCCTCCACTTTTGACGTTGGTGCAACTGTTGTAGATATTCATGAGACCATCGTGTCCAAAATTAATGTTTTAATTTTGAGACTGCCTGCCATCGATGTCCTAATGTTTTCGGTTGCTGGGATGGCTCACTGTCGGCTTGTGCAGTTAACGGTTCACCAATCAAGAAGTGCCCTGGAGTTAGTGCTGTCACATCGTTTGGGTTGTCTGATATCGGTGTTAACGGTCGAGAGTTTAATATGGCCTCTATTTCGACGATAACGGTTTCCGATTCCTCATACGTTAAGTCTGCCGTCGCACAGTGGGGCCTTTGGCCATTTCAGCTTGCTAAATTAATAACTTCCGAACGTATCAAGATATCTTCATGAAATAAATTGCGCTTAAAAGAAAAAACTTTCAGAATTTAGTCTGCAAGAGAACAAAAGAACTACAATATCTAGAAGCTTAACAATAAATAGCTAAAGTTGAACTTTGTTACCAGAGCATATTTTCCTATGCAAAATGATAACTTCCAAGTTTTTCGGATCCATAAAGAATTTTTAATGGCCTATTACACTATTAAAAGTTATTTTACATTTAATTTTTAACTTAAACAGAATTTACACATAAGAAAAAAATTTTTTTTTAATTGTTCTTATTTTTGGTTTACTATAAAACATGCATTTATTTCCGATGGATCGTTGGGAATATCCAATAATCTTAACATTTCTGAAGAATAAATACTTTCTAATTCTTTTTTGGATTTCACATGTCTTAAAGATTAAATAAATGGATCTGAAGAGGCTGCCAACATGTTGAAAAGATCCTGATTTTGCCTTGTTCGTGATATTTTACAAGTATTCATGTACCTGAATTTCTTGTAATCCTTGTTTCTCGTTTCCTGGGCCTCCTCTGACATCACCAATTGGAAGGCTCTGATGTTCTATTAAAATTTGACCGTGTGCCAAATTTTATGAAGCGTTTAAGTAAGCTTCTTTTCTGGATACTTTTCAAATAACAACTCTGCAGTCTTCGAGGCATATTCGCCAAATTTGCGGGTGTTAATTTTGTCCTTGCAGTTTAAAATATTCAAAATTACAGCCAATCTTTGGATAATGCCTTCATTCACTCCAGTTATTTTTTCTGTAATTTCGTGTTCCTTAAAGAATTTCCGGGATGAGTTTCCATCGTTTGTGTTCCCGTATCCATATTTGGGGCAGTCGATCCTCAGTCCAAGTTTCGCAAAGAATTTGTCTTGAATCATTTTTTTTATACCCGTACTCAAAAGAGTTAAGGGGTATACTGTATTTGTGGTAAAAGTGGATGTGTGTAACGCAGAGAAGGAAAATTTTCCGACCCCATAAAGATATATATTCTTGATCAGTATCAATAGCCGAGTCGATAGAGCCATGTCTGTCTGTCCGTCCGTCTGTCCGTCTGTCCGTCCCGATGAGCGCCTGGATCTCAGAGACTATAGAAGCTAGAGCAACGAAATTTTGTTTCCAGACTAACCTGATATCACACTGTTACAAGTGTATTTCAAAATTTCGCCCCGCCCCCTTCCGCTCCTACAAAGGACGAAAATCTGTGGCTTCCACAATTTTGAAGATACGATAAAACTAAAAACGCAGTATCGTAGAGAATGACCATATCTATCAGACTGCCGAATCTGAATCAGATCGGATCATTATTATAGCTAGAATAAAGAAATGAATTTTCAGTTGCTTCCCCCACCTCCTCTGGCGATGCTGTCGATATTCATTCTCTGTCTCGCTCGCACACACTCTGCCCTGTGCAATGCGCGAGCAACCCCTAGCGGAGGAGATGTAGAATCTAAATGGTAGATGTAGAATATTTGTTCTAGATGTATTATCTACATTTTACATGTAGATGTAGTTAAAAAATTTAGCAAAAAAATGTAATATGTAAAATTAAAATTTTTTTTTTACTTTTAATCATAAGCTCACAAATTTATATACTGACTGAGTACGGGTATAAAAGTAGAGTCGCGTCCAGAAGCGACTCACACGTTCCTTCTCGTTTGCAGTACTTTTTGCGGTTGCGGGCCCTTGTTCCCAATTGGCAGCTGGGCCCGCAACTTTCAAAAAGTTATTTTTTGATCATTTTTATGGGTTGGGTTAACGAACTGTAGCTCCAGCGTTTCTCCATAGATTTTAATTAACAATACCTTAAACGACGCCTTATTAATGCACATAATTGAAATAAAAAAAAAAAATTTTAATTTTACATTATTTTGCTACATCTGTTAACTACATCTACATGTAAAATGTAGATTATACATGTAGAACAAATATTCTACATCTACCATTTAGATTCTACATCTCCTCCGCGAGGGGAGCTCGCGCATTGCACAGGGCAGAGTGTGTGCGAGCGAGAAAGAGAATGAGTAGCGTCAGCATCGCCAGAGGAGGTGGGGGAAGGAACTGAAAATAAATTTCTTCATTCTGGCTATAATTATAATCCGATCTAATTCAGATAATCCGATCTGTACCAGATTCAGCATTCTGATAGATATAGTCATTCTCTACGATACTGCGTTTTTAGTTTTATCGTATTTTCAAAATTGTGGCTGCCACAGATTTTCGTCTTTTATGGGGGCGGAAATTTAAATTTCAATCATAGGCTCACAAAGTTATATACTGACTGAGTACGGGTACAAAAGTAGAGTATAAAAGTAGAGTCGCTAATCGGCTAATCCCATGCCCCAGAAGAGTTACCCTGAGAAGGGGCCATTCGGATGTGTGCAAGGGGGCAGAATGGCCAACGGTAGGGTAGGCATGTTACGCCTCATTAACACCTGAGGTCGTAGTAGGAGAACCAGCAGGTGCAGCGGAGAAGTTCCAATCCTTTTAGGGTGTTTGTGTTTGTTTGTCGGAAATAAGTGGGATTCTCTATCCAGGATTTCGCTTGTTCATAGCACGCAACTTATTTAGAAAATTATACTGAAGAAAGGCCCATCATGGGAGGGGAGCAAGACTACCACCCCTACAGCCGGCGAGCCTGAGCCGGAATACCGCGTGCGGTATGCCCGACAAAGCGCCTGAGAATGATGAGTTGAATCGAATCGAATCGTTACAATATTAGATTCTGCGATTGAACAGAGTTCACAGTAAAAAATGTGTTGGTATCCTTCGGATTTTGTTACCTTGTTTAATTGATAATATCGCAAGATAATTTATTTGCTTAATACTTCAATCGTATTTCTCAGGACATGGGAGTAAATATAATTACTGTTTGATGGCTTCTGCTCCAATATCCACCATTAGCTGAGATACATGACTTTATATATAGAATTTAGTTCTTTCTTGCGCCTTGTTCTCTCTCGATGCGTTTTAGTACATCATCCATATTGGTAACTAGCTGTTCTAGAATTTCTTCAATCAGTGTTACGCGATTCGTCAAACTAAAAGATAGTTAAGAAAACACAGTTGACTTAAATTATTAACTGACACCAATTTAAGTTTTGGAGCTCTTACTGAAATAGTTCCTTGTTTTGAACATCGGGAGGTATCTCTTCAAAATAGCGTGCGCTGAAAAAGATATTTAGCTAATATAAAATACTACCAGTAAGTTTATTCAAGTAAATATACTCTGCTTGGGTGATGTTTGTTAGAACTTTAGGCTCCTCGAATTCTGCGTTTGTGCCATCCAGATCAGCCTCATTGGCAGAAGTAGTGAGGCGGGCAGGCTGAACCCGTCGCTTTCGGCCGCAGTGGATGACCCAGTAAAGGACGCCAGCCAGCTTTTTATAGATATATGAACCCAATTGACTGCGCCCTTGGGTGATTTCACTCTTTACCGAGTTATAAGTTTCCATGATGATGGCTAGGAACATGTTCTAGTGAAATAAAACTTATGGCAACTGAAAAAAATTCATTTGGCATTCGGAGCTTACCAGCAATATAAAAAATACAAGTAGAATGTAGGTGAGGAAGTAGATGGGACCCAGCACTCGATTTGCCTGCTCAATGAGATTATACTGAAAGTCGCCTAAGATCATGCGGATCATGGTCAAGACTGAGGTGAGGAAGTTATGAAAGTCCGGATGCTTTGTGCCGAAAAGCAGGAGACCCAGTTGAGCGTAGGCCAAGAAAACAATGCCAAACATAAGACTGAAGCCAGCCAAATCTTTGGAGCACTACAAATTATCAAACAGTTTATCAAATATTACATCCATTTAAATATAAAAAAAAGAAATACCCTTCGTAATGTAGTTGTAAACTGAACAAGAGTTTTGTTAAAACTGATAAACTTGAATATTTTTATCCATACGAGAAAAGCTAAAATGGCCATCATATCCACATAGATGATGTTCACGAAGCAAAGAACATCGATACTTTGATAGCTTTCTTCCATCTGGGCCTTGGATGTAAGGGATTGAACTTGGAAAGTATGCCAGACATTGTAGACCAAGGCCAGGTAGCAAAGCTAGGAATGGAAAGGTAGATCGGGAAGCGATCATTAAAGATAATATTTACCACTAATACAATACTGTCGAGAATATTTAGCAACGATTTGTAGTAAATTTTACACCCCGACTTGCGTAGTCCATTAATCTCATAGATAGTATAGTAGGCGACCATAATATACCAAAATATATAGACCACAGTCATAGTCAGACTGCGATCGGTGAAGAAAGAATACTGCTTGACAGTTTGCATATGCGTCTGTGGTATCACACCTCCCGTGGGGGGCATTTCGGCTAGAAGTCTGGTTGTAGAGGAAGAAGGCTTTAAATTCACTAAACTTTAAATCAAAGCTGAACCCTACTTGATGCTCTGAAAGATGTCCGTATTCTCGTTGTACAGATTAAACTCCACCAAACACAGCCTTGAGCCGCGATCCAGCCAATTATCGTCGCTCAGTTTATTTATCTTCTGCAGACTGTCATCCTTATCATAGGTTAGATCAGCAATGTACCCACCAGTACGATAGAATGCCAGCACTGTCCAAATCGGAGTGGCGTCCAGTTCGCCCATTGTGTGGTACTGTGTACCTTTGTGCAACCTGGTTTTCTCCTCGACCCCCGCCGAATATTCGGCGTAGCAGGTGTTGAAGTGTCGTACGAAGTCTTCGCTCACATGACAACTTTCCTTTCGGACCCGAATCTGACGAAGCCGCGGGGGACCGAGCAGAAGGTTCTCCAGCAGAAATACACGTCCTTGAAGATTTGAGACCGTATGGGAGCTGTTTCCACCCCGTCCTCCACCACCGGAAGAGCCACCCAAACCACCCGAACCACCCGTACCTCTTTTGGTGTCGACCGTTTGCTCGACAAGGTCGATGTTTTTAGGCTTGGCAGCCCCACCGATAGCTTTAAACACGACATCTTGAAGCCGTGGTTCGATTTCCTGGTTCTGTTTGTGGGATTCATCATCATCGCGGTCTATATATCCATCCTCCACATTCCAGTCAGCCTCACTGGCCCGTCGTAAAGACTCAGCGTTTTTTCTACTGGTTCTAGTTTCATTTGTCTCTGTGTTACTATCTGGACTAGTTAGGGTCATATCTCCGTGCAATGTTTTTATAAAATTGTATACCAAAAAGTCCCACCAATCTGGGACAGTGAGAATCTTCTCAAAAGAGACCGTCACTGATGGAGCCACAATCATCTCGCGAGTGGTAAAAAGTTTCTTTATAGTATCGTTAAAGTAGAACATGTGAGGGTGACGCACAGACAGAGTTACTGGAAAATAAAAATGTTTCTTAACAGAGATTAAGGTAAGCAAATGGAAACAAATGTTTATTATCTGGCTTTTAATATTTTCCGGGGTCTCTAAAGTCACTAAAAAAGCATGAACCGGAAATCTATTAGCTTTATATACATAGGTGCATTAACTAAGAGGGTCAAACAATTTTAGCTCAACCGTTTAAAAAAAGATTTTTATGAGCGATACCTTAAACGACGCTTAAAATGCAACAATTCACAGGATATGAAGGGACATATATAATTATACATATACATCTTTTTTGACTTTTCATGATATTTTAAAGTCCTAATTCTTTCAAAAAATATCTTACAAAAATTATGTATTTTGCATTTGAAAGCTTGATATTTCTCAGACTGTTAGCTGAAGCTACAAAATGTTCAGATGCAATTCATAGCTGCGCCTATAACTTGTTCAAATTGACAAAGTTTATTGCAACCAGATGTACTTAAGTTATGTGAAAAAAAACGCTTCCTCTGAAAAAGCATAATATAAATTTTTGTAAAAAAAACCCTAAACTTCGGTTCCCTTTCCCACAAAAGACGAAAATGTGTGGCAGTCACAATTTCAAAGATACAAGAAAACCAAAAACAAGGATCTACCAGATTGCTGAATCGGATCAGATCGGACCTTTTTAATAGCCAAAATGAACAAACCAATTTGCCGTGGTTAAAATACTCCTCCCAGCGCTTACTCACTCTCTCTCTCGCTAACACACTCTTCCTCGTACATTGTGCGCTCACTGGCGGAGTAGAACGTATTGGTGTGAGAAGAGGGAGAGGTAGATAAAATATTTTAAATTCGAACTAGATTATAAGCCCACATATGTACATATGTACTGCCTGAGTACCGGGTATAAAAGTAGAGCCACGGCAACTGCAGCGGCTCAAAACGTTCCCGCTCGTCATGTATCGAAATAATGAGTCGAGTCGATCTAGCAACCATACCACCTTTCGGATGTAAAAATATGCTTGGCAAATCTTGAATGTGAAACCGCTACTCACCCAACGATGTAAGGACAAGAAAAATTAGGAACACCCCAAACTCTAGTAGTGCATCGCGTACTTCCTCATCTGTGGTATAGAGAATGTGCGTAGTCTTTCCTTTTTGGTTTTGTGGAATTCGGGGCTCGCGTCCTAATCCAATCGCAGCTGTAGCACTTTTTGGGCTTGCACCCAGTGTCCTTATCTTTCGTCCGAATAAGCCGTGTCTTTCCTCTTTTGGCGTCTCCTGAGCTGGTCCAGAAGCTGACTTCTGACCTGTAGCAGGATTTTCAACGGGTGCCCGATTGGACAACTGGGCACGTGTGGGAGCCTGACCACGGCTTGTGGCTGGTTTCTCGGCAAATTCCGTATCCCTAGTAGCAGGCGGCTGCGACACTCCGCCTGCCGACCTTGGAGGCGGACTACGACTTTGAGCTTGTCCATCCGGTCTTTGACACTGTGACGACATTTTGGAACAAACTTTTCTAAGATCCTTTTTTGTTTAAAGTTTTAACCAAATTTTTTGTGCAAATCGGAATATGACTAGAATAAATCTTGAAGTTTAAGTAAAGCTTGCTCGGATCTGACTCAGGTACCACTACTCGGCAAAATTTAACTATTTATGTACGCTTCAAGCCAAACCTACTTTTTCTGATAGAATTAGGGCTTTTATTTTCATACCCGTACTCGAAGAGTTAAGGAGTATATTGTATTTGTGGTAAAAGTGGATGTGTGTAACGCAGAGAAGGAAACGTTTCCGACCCCATAATGTATATATGTATGTTCTTGATCAGAATCAATAGCCGAGTCGATATAGCCATGTCTGTCTGTCCGTCCGTCCGTCCGTCTTTCCGTCTTCTTTGACGCCTAGATCGCAGAGACTATAAAAGCTAGAGTAACCAAATTTTGTTTCCAGACTCAAGTGATATCACACTGAATCAAGTTTCTTTCAAAATTTTGCGACGCCCACTTCCGCCTTCACAAAAGACGAAAATCTGTGGCATCGACATTACAAAAACGCAGTATTGTAGAGAATGACCATATCTACCGAATCTAGATCAGATAAGATCATAAATATAGCCAGAATGAAGAAATAAATTTTTAAGTTGCTTCCCCCACTTCCCCCAGTGCACGATCTTTGCGAAGAAGATGTAGAATCTATATATAATCTACATTTAAGATGTGTAATCGACATTTTAGATATAGATGTAAATAACAGATGTAGCAAAAAATGTAAAATGTATAATATTTTAAAATTCTTCATAAATCATAAGCTCACAGTTTGGGATTTCAATATGGGAAAGATAAAAGATAATTACCCGACACCATTGATAGACGATCTATTGGATAATATGTCAGAAAAAATGCTGTTCCTTAAATTAGACTTGAAAAATGGGTATTACCACGTTTTCATGCACAGCCGCTGGACCAGCCATGGACCATGCTTTGCTGTCCGAGTAAGGCCCGAGTGCATAGCGTTGAGCGGTCTGAGTGATTTGCATTGCTCTTGAAAGCGGAGCGAATTAATATAGTCCAACTACCCGTGCGAAATATATATACAATGTTCAGTAAACCTTCGCCAGGAACATGCGGATTGAATTTGTAGCTATTGTAAATGGTCGATAATAAAGCCAAGTTTTAAGTTTAAGCGAGTTCGCTTTCTGACTTATTTTTGTGAAATTGATTCAACAGTCGGAAAAGCCCGACAGCTCACAACATTTGGAAGTTCTACCGAGATATGTATCCGTGTATATCGTGTTTTTGTGGAGAAGTGCATAAAACAGTTTAATATATTGTACAAACATTATTGTGTGCTAGCAATAACGGGATCGGAACCACTTGAGTACATATGTATATACAGCACAATCGTATGTGCGCTGCTTGATTCCGTTGCATTTTCGGTCTTCGCTTTCGTCCTCGGTGCTGGTGCAATGCAGTTACATACATACGTACATATGTATGTACATACGTACATATGTATGTACATACGTGCGGGCGCTCGCCATTGCTTTCGTAGTTTCAGCTTTCTACCTGCATTCGCTGCCTTTGACTAGCGAGCGCATCGTTAGATCTGCGCAGACGGCTAAAAAACTCTGTTTCGTAGAGTTTACCGTAAACAAGACAATCAAATAAATTAACTAAAAATTAAACAAAAACGAGAAGGAACGTGTGAGTCGCTTCTGGACACGACTTTACTTTTATACCCGTACTCAGTCAGTATATAAATTTGTGAGAATTTTAAAATATTTTATATTTTACTTTTTTTGCTACATCTGTTAATCTAAATCTGAAATGTAGATTTTATATCTAGAAATAAAATTCTACATTTACCATTTAGATTCTACATCTCCTCCGCGCATTCCACAGGGCAGAATCACCAGTATCAGTATCAGTCAGACGTGTTTACATTAGAGTCCTGCACGAATCCACATGATTCATTAAATCACAGTATACTAATGCCCCTTCAGTGCGTTCGATCATTACGAATCATGCCTTCAGTCAGATTCGAATCACCCGAATCACTAAAAAACCGAATCCGATCACTGCGAATCAATATCAGCAAGATTCGGCCGCATGTCTCTGTAGTACCAAAGGGGACAATTGATCCTCTCGAACTAGCTCTGCGTCGATTACCGCGCAACTAGTTCTGGAACTAGCTACGCGGGAAGCGAACGGCGACCAGTCGAAAGAGAAACAAAAAAACAAAGCCACACTCCCTTTGTTTTCGAAGTCGACAAATAACCGAAAACCTACTGTACTTTCCCTCGTGGAATACAAGAGACAAAAAAATACACAAACAAAATGCATTTGTTCTCCGCGCGTTTGCTTTCAGCGTTGTTCTTTTCACTTCTGTGCAATTTCTAGTTCCTGATAGAAGCATTTGTGAAAACGTTGTTTAAAATACTTTAATTTCAGCAAATAAACGGTAATAAAAAGGTATGTATCGATATATTACATATTTTTAATAATACGATTATCAACAGCCATTTGCGAACGTAATATACATTTTTTTCTGAGAATAATTTCAAGTGTAAATGTTCAGAGATTGGAAACGAGCTTCAAAAAGAGAAGTGTAAATATTTGAATTTGTAATATAGAACGAATACTCGAATAAATAAATCGAAAATAATATATGTTTTCAGAAACTCTACAACAGGAGATTAATAGAACAATGTTTTCGGACCTTTTTCGCTCTTTTTTATCCTTCTATTTAATTAATTTATAGGTATCATTAAGATTTATTATATACATATATATGAAATAAATACTATGATATTATAACTAAATTTTATAAAACGATTTTGTATTTTTATTTCCGCCCTAGGACATGCATGTGTCAAATTCTCCGCTGATTTACATTGTCGGGGAAACGAAGCTGAACTAGGGACATGAGAATGGTAACTAGTTCGGGACCGGTGCCGAACTAGTTGCCTGGTACTAGAGGGAACTGATACAAAACATACTATGAAATAAATCTTCCTTTGTATGCGTGCATGAACATGTACAGTATGTATATGTTTACGTCAACAGAAATCTTCCTTTGTATGCGTGCACCGAGTGCGTCGGTTTTTTTTTAATTTTGAGATTAAAAAAAAAATGTATATAATAATCTAACCCAAGATAACAAAATTAAGTGGTCTCCCGTTTTAATGTAAAAAAAACCATTTTTGTGGCTCAACCTAATATACTTGCGAAAGCCTTTTTTTGCCTTTTTTGTTTTTCCTGGAGAAACCCAAGTAACTAAAGTAACTTTAAATTATTTGTATTATTTCATACTAGCAGACCCAACGAACTCTGTTCCGCCTTAAAGGCAGATTTTTTAATTTATTAAATTTTTTTATTAGAAAAATTAAACAAAAAAATTAAATATCTACATTAATCATTAATTTCTTTATTTTAGTACATAGGTTGCTCTTCACTTAAGTACCTTGTGATACACGACATTTTTTGTTTTATCATCAGGCGCAAAAACAAACAACGCAGATGGACTTCCGACCCGTGAACATGCCACATATAATTGACCATGGGAAAAACATGGATGATCTACATTCAAACCACAAACTTTTAAGGATTGGCCTTGTGATTTGTTGATGGTCATGGCAAATGCAGGACGGATCGGAAATTGAAGTCTTTTAAATTCAAACAGCATATCGGTTGGTATCATCGGGATCCTCGGAATGAGAACTTCGTCACCTTTGAATTTTCCTTTCATTATCGTCGCGTAAATTACATTGTTCATCAATTTTCTAACCACCAAACGCGTACCGTTGCACAGTTTTGGTTGGTTTGTGTTTCGAAGCATGATTACTACGGAGCCAACCTTTAGGCGTAAATTGTGCGGTGGTAAGCCAGGCACATCCAGGGAGTTTAAAAATTCGATTGGATATTTGGTGGCTTCATCTTCATTTGTGACGCAGTCAATAGATTTGAATGAATGCATTGTTCCAATGATCTTATTTTGAATTATGTAGTTCAGGTCATCTACATCTTTATTTTTAGCCGCTTAAATTTCTCGCTCACTCAACCATTCATTATTTTTGTAGTTGGAAATACGTTGTTGATAAGTTCGTCTTTTGATGAGCCAAAATTAGAGAAATTATTTGGAAATGATATCAATCCGCTCGATTCATCGACAGCTACTTGACCATTACCGATAGTCAGCAATTGCTCCGAGAAATCTTCAGCAGATGTATCATTAAGCAATATAACACTCATGTTTGTTGTCAGCTGCAGTTTCTTCACATAGTGCCATAGATTCGACGATTTGAGGCAAGCGTTTATTTCGTCGGCAGAAATCGCCAGACAGTAAAATCATTGCTCCTCCAAAACATCTCGAGTCATTGCGTAAATCTTTCAAAGTTCGGTTAAGTGCTTCTAATGAACGTTTATGCGCCATTGTGCATTCGTCCCAGATTATGATTTTTGACGCCGATAAAACTTTGGACATTGCTGAGTGTTTTGCAATATTACACGTTGGTTCTTCAATAGTTTGAAAATTTAACGTTAATTTTAATGCTGAATGAGCCGTACGGCATCCTTCTAACAATGTGGCTGCTATTCCAGAAGAAGCAACCGCTATGTTGGATCTCGCACGAACAGTGGCTAAAACTACTGATATGAGGAATGTCTTACCAGTTCCACCAGGGCAATCTAGGAAATATAAACCACCATTTTCATCATCGATTACTTTCATTAAAAAATCATAAACGCCCTTTTGTTGGGAATTCAACAGGGGTACATTCGTTTGAACTACTAAATCTAAATCCTGGTGATCATATTCACGTTCCCGTTCCAATTTCGACAAATATTAGCTGCTTTGAAAAACTCAACAACAAAAAATAGATGTACTCCTACGAACGTAGTTTGGCTTTGTTCAATCTAATGAAAGTTAAACATTTCGTTTCTATTTTGACATACATGTCGACGCAATTTGATTGAGAAGCACGAAATCGAGCCATACTAACGCGTCGCTGTTCATTCTTTTCATTTGCAGTGTTTCGTATCCTTCTTGCATTACGGCTTTATCGGGAAAGATTCGATCGTCTTGGTTTCGGCATTGTTAATTAAACTTCACTTCACTTCAATTCACGTAAAAATGTATTTAAAAACTCAAATTTTCAACCATTCATTCATCGACAAAATTACTTAGCTGTTTGAGATGCGTTTTGTTATTCCAAGTCTTATGCGTTTTTGTTATACCGCGTTTTATAATTCACTTCACTCTTTTAATATTAATTTCTAACAAAAATTAAATTTGTTATCCATACGTCCATTACATAGCTGTCATTTTCGTTTTGTTATTCCAAGTGTTATTCTTTTTATTACACCACGGTTTACAGTGACTGACGTTTACAGTGTCCTATTCTGGTCTCCTGGCTCTAAGCTACCTATCCACCAATTTTCAGCCATTTCTGTACAGCCGTTCCTGAGTTATAAATAGTGTAACTAACACGATTTTTGTTATATACATATATAAGATTAAAAATGTATTTTTTAATTTACAGGTTTTGATTGATTCATTTGTATAGACAAAGTACCATTATGGTTTGTCCTCTTCAGACGCCTTAAATTTGAAGTTAAAGAAGGGGTTTGTAAAGCACGCGTAGCTGCGTAATAGATTTGATTAAGATTTTAAATGAGAAGAATGTCAAAGTTAGGCCCTTTTATAAGTTGAATTGCAATGAAAAGGCTGATATGGTTCAAATAGGAGGCGGATCCTATATGCATATAGATAGAAAGTCAGGAAACTTTTAGAAAAGGACCCCTTGTCCAGGTGCCTGAAGAGTGTGCTGGACGAGCACAAAATAAACAAAAATGTATTGTATTTGAATGATTTTTTGTTGTACGTAGCTTTGTAATTTAAATTATCCGTGACTTTTTTGTAGGTGTCCCTAGTGAATTCATATAGGACAATTCGAAAGTATCCCGAGTGATTTCATATAGGACATTTCGAAAGTGTCCCGAGGGATTTCATAGAAAAAGTGTCCCTGGTGATTTCATATAGGACATTTTCGTGGGTGTCCCTGGTGATTTCATATAGGACATTTTCGTGGGTGTCCCCAGTGATTTCATAGAGGACATTTTGGAAGACATGCCACGAATGATTTCACTCGGGACATGCCACGAGTGATTTCACTCGGGACATGCCACCAGTGATTTCACTCGGGACATGTCACCAGTGAATTTACTTATCGCTTATACGTATAAGTCACGGGTGAAGTCACTGGAAAAATCAGTGAAAATTTCATTTGAAGTTTCATGAGTGAAAAATGCGGACACGTCCATACAAATTTCATCTGAAGTTTCACCAGTGAGTCACTACAGGCAACGGGCATGGTATGAGTGATTCACCGAATGAATCATCTGTGAAAAGTGACTTTTGGAACTGCAGGGCGCGTTGACGTACACACACGGGCACAAAAGGCACAGAAAGGCACAAACACAACTACAGAATCATTGCGAATCGATTCGGTTGCCCGTTCATACATCGAGCTCCGCGAAAACGTTCGATTTGTTGTGAAGAATCTGCGAAAACAGCATATGAACTGCTGATATATTCAGATAAGAGGCTTACCATCAATCGCGGACTGCCAGCAAATCCCAAGCTTTCGGGGCATGTGGTAATAACTGATTTTAAGTTTATTTTCGTCCAACGTCGAAAAGCCACTCAATTTTGGCAAAAGTGTGGAAGAAGGCGAAAAAAGCGGCAAATAAAATTTCACTGAGTGAAAAGCGCAATCAAAGCAACCAAACAAAATTAGAGGTCGCACCAGACAGCTGATCAATGATCGATAGCACCTGCCACTTTTGTTTGGATAAATTCCACCAGAGGGCGCCTAACATTAGTGCATACGTGCTCAGTTGAACGTTAAATCAGTGCATCAAAGCATCAAAGGCGACCGTTAAAAGTTTGAAAGTTTGAAACTTGTAACTTTCCACAAAGATGTTGAAAACTGCATCAAAACGCGTTCGCAGCGACTCATCGCTCGATCTGAGAGCTGGTCGCGTCTCTGATAATCTTTCGCCGCAACTGATCACCGATTCGAAGAGCAAACGAAGCACATCAGCTGTAGCGTAAAGGAAGCCGAGAAAAGAATTCTGCGGGAGATGGCTGAGAAGTTTGAGGCTAAGCTTCACAATCTTTCGGACGAAGTCGACCAACTTGGGAAACGAGTGGTAGAGCTTTACAGTCCGTGCGCTGCGCAGTAAGATGGAGGATCTAGAGGCAAAAATCCAAGCCAAAGCCAATGCAGATGCCGATGCACTCATTGCAAATGATGTGCGGGTACATGGAGTGCCTGTTATGGATAACGAGAATCTAAATCTCTTTAATGGACTTTTTTACTCGCTAGGCCTCTTCCCACCACCGAAAATGAAGAAGATATTTCGCATCAAGTCGCGGGAGCATGCACATGCACATGCACGTGAGTCTGTTGTCGATCCTGTGATCATAGTTAAATTTGAAAGCAGTCGTGACAAAACCATGCTGTTGAAACGGGCTGGAGAACATCGACGACAAACTAAACAACCACTTTGTCTGGAGTGGCTTGGCTTCCAGTCGAAGACCCCTTTCTACATACATCGATGAGCAACTCAGTAAATGAAGCTACACCATCTTTAAGGAGGCCATGAAGATGAAGAAGCGTAACGTCTTGTCAGCCGTCTTCACCTGGCGCTCTCTTGTCTATGCTCGGCAGAGCTTACACGGCGAATTTTTTTGCCTTAGGTGCATGGAAGATCTCTCTGTCCTGCAGAGCCTAATGCATGATGCTGCGACTGAGGAAGCGCCCCCAATCCGGAGGCCCCAACAACAACAATAATTTTCGTTAGATTATCTAAGTTCATTTTCTTACTCAACATTATTTTTAATAACCATTATCTTAATGTTATAATCTTTGTTAGGAATCTCACTCCCTCCACATCATCTCCCCTTACTTTTAACTCAGTGGTGCATGGATTGTATGTCGGTTTCACTGACAATGGATGATAGTGCATGGACATCCAGTGCGAGCAGCTATACAATGCTGAGAGTACTTGTGAATCAAGGAACAGGTCTGCGTGTCTGCCACATTAATGCCCAATGTCCAATATTGATGTCATATGTGTGTGTGAAACATGGTTTTGGCTATGATCTGTTTCGATCTGATCGAGATAGTCGTGGAGGAGGTGTAGCCATATATGTAAGTAAACGTCTAAATGCAAAAATTTGTATGTAAACACCCTAGTGATAGTGTAGTCGAATGGATATTTGTCCAAGTATCAAATGCAATACACTCTGCAAAAGTTTTAATTGGATGTGTGTATAGACCTCAACGGTATATCGCATATAACAATTTAATTGACTTATTATAGACATTGACACTTACCCTGTAGTACAAAAGGGGACAATTGACCCTCGCGAACTAGATCTGCGTCGATTACCGCGCAACTAGTTCTGCAACTAGCTACGCGGGAAGCGAACGGCGACCAGGCCTTTGTCGGCTACAATGTACTAGTTCACAAGTAGTTACTCTGGAAGCGAACGGCGACCAGTCGAAAGAGAAACAAAAAACAAAAACAAACCCGCTCTCGCTTTGTTTTCTGCGTTGATTTATAATTTATAATTTAAGCGCCATACAACAGGTATGTGACAATATATTACATATTTTGAATAAAACGATGAGCAAAAGGCATTTGCGTAGACTCCGAAAGAGTGAAAGGGAATCGAACCTTGAAAAATTAGCGTCGTGCAGTGAAATAAAAGAAAAAAATGGTTAGAAGAAGAATTAGCAGAAACTGGAATACAGACAGAACAGGAAGAGTTTGTTTATGAGAAAATTCAACCAAATAAATCGTCATTAAATGACAAACTTAGGCAGTGGCTTATAAAACATAGGCCAACGCGTGAATGTGCACTCGATTTAGTAGGGATGTTAAAAGCGGAAAACATACATAGATGTTTTTCCGTTTTACAAAGCAAAACGGCAAAACAGAGGCGACATTCAGTTAGTTGGTGGAGGATCTTATCTTCACATAGGGGTAGCTTGGCAGCTTTAACGCCACTTTCAGAATATAAATAATGGAAGAGCTAAATATTGATATAAATATTGACGGACTTCCATTATTCAAAAGTTCAAGGGCACAGCTTTGGCCCGTATTAGTAAGGGTCAACAATATTCCAAATGTTCCAGTGTTTCCAGTTGGAATATTTTTAGGAAAAAGTAAGCCCCATAGCTGTGAGCAGTTTTTAGCAGTTTTGTTTAGAGTTTAAAGAACTAAAGAATGGAGGTCTCAGCATTTGTGTCAGACCTATAAATATTGTTATTAGGACCGTAGTTTGCGATGCTCCAGCAAGAGCATTTATAAGCGTACAAATGTACACAGGTAGCCAGAAAGGTAGACAGAATTTTGACCTATAGTACTACCCCAGGAGTTTTAGTTACGAATGAATATTTTGCGCTTAGAAGATATCCTTGTCATCATAGCAGGCAGTATTTAAATTGTAGGTCAATATTAAAAGAAATTAACATTTCCATGGTGATACAGATTCCGTTAGATTGTATGCATTTGTTAGAGTTAGGAGTGATGCGTAAGATTTTGTTAAGGTTTGTTAATAACAAGTTAGTAGTAAAAAGTTCAAAAGAATCCAGAGAACGCATTTCAGATAAGCTAGTGTCCCTCAAAAACTGTATTCCGAGAGAGTTTGCGCGTAGGCCTAGAACTTTAGATGAATTGTGTAATTGGAAGGCCACAGAGTTTAGACAGTTTTTCCTGTACACGGGAATCATTGCCTTCAAAAACGAACTCAGTGACGACCTTTATTATGAGTTTATGTTACTTCATTGCTCATATAGAATGCTTAAAACTGCTCCGTGAATACAATAAGGCAACTTGTCAACAAATTTTGAATCATTTCGTTCACAATTTTCCAATTGTATTCGGTGAAAATAGCGTGTCTTAAACTGTACACAGTTTATTGCACTTAAAGGAGACTGTCGAGACTGTCGATCCGATTTCCGGTTCTTCGTATGCGTTTGAAAATTATTTACAAACTTTAAAAATATGTGTCCGAAAGCATAGTAAAATTCTTGAACAAATATTTAAAACAATTAGTGAAGATAGAATGGAAATAAAAGTACAGAGAAATCCTTTATATTCCAGTTATTGTGACAGGGCTTACGGCAGATGAGGGAGGAGCTGTTATAGGGAAAAGACTTTCAAATATCAGGAGCTTCTATGAGGAACCAATAAACTCAATCGGACTAGGAATAGTTTTAGTAGATAGGGAAACCATATCATTAGAGGAGAGGTTTGAATTTGTAGAATTGCAAAGTAAAGGTGTAGGTTTACCGTATGAGGGAAATATTTGAGTCATTCCATTGCTTCATCATTGTATTTAAATTTAAATATGTTGTCACTACCTAAAATAAGTGCAGATTTAAATTCCCCCAATTTAGTCCGTAGTCCGTAGGCGTGTTTTTTATACCCGTACTCAAAAAGAGTTAAGGGGTATACTGTATTTGTGGTAAAAGTGGATGTGTGTAACGCAGAGAAGGAAAATTGTCCGACCCCATAAAGTATATATATTCTTGATCAGTATCAATAGCCGAGTCGATAGAGCCATGTCTGTCTGTCCGTCCGTCTGTCCGTCTGTCCGTCCCGATGAGCGCCTGGATCTCAGAGACTATAAAAGCTAGAGCAACCAAATTTTGTTTCCAGACTCATGTGATATCACACTGTTACAAGTGTATTTCAAAATTTTGCCCCGCCCCCTTCCGCCTTCACAAAGGACGAAAATCTGTGGCATCCACAATTTTGAAGATACGATAAAACTAAAAACGCAGTATCGTAGAGAATGACCATATCTATCAGATTGGCGAATCTGAACTAGATCGGATCATTATTATAGCCAGAATAAAGAAATTAATTTTCAGTTGCTTCCCCCACCTCCTCTGTCGATGCTGACGCTATTCATTCTCTGTCTCGCTCGCACACACTCTGCCCTGTGCAATGCGCGAGCAACCCCTAGCGGAGGAGATGTAGAATCTAAATGGTAGATGTAGTATATTTGTTCTAGATGTATTATCTACATTTTACATGTAGATGTAGTTAACAAATGTAGCAAAAAATGTAAAATGTAAAATATTAAAATTTTTTTTAATTTTAATCATAATCTCATAAATTTATATACTGAATGAGTACGGGTATAAAAGTAGAGTCGCGACTAGAAGCGACTCACGTTCCTTCTCGTTTTATTTAGCAAAAAAAAAGTTTTTTCGAAAAATGGCATCACCAAGGAAATAAGCCGTTTCTCCATATCAAGTCAAGGTAAGTATTTTTGTATCTTATAGATAGGCATAAAGCAGCACTGAAGACGATGTCCGTTAATTTTTGTTGTTTATCAATTAGCCGCGCAGCAGCCAAAGAGCAATACAACAGAAAGAGAGACATACAGAGAGCGCAATGTAATTGTTGCTCTCTTCCCCTTGCTCTTATCTCTGCTCTCTTAAGTTACAGCCAAAGCACATGGCAGTTGACAGCATAAAAGCTATGATCATGATGTATTCGATTTAGATATTGCATCAGCCAGGATTCAAGTTGGTGTCTAGTCTACATACCTTACACGATTTTGTTCATGTTTTTTTTTTTGCACAATCTGTTGCTTGGAAAACAACACAAAACGGGGAACGGAACGAACTGCCTTATCAGTTTTGGGAAACTACAAATAACAAAAATTAACAGGAAAACGACAAAAATATACGCGAAATGTGCGCGTCATACTGTTCAGCTAAGTGGAAAAACAATTTTCCTTCATATTTTTCCCACACACCATTTTTTCGCATGATAAAAGAAGGAAAGCAGGAGCCTCGAAAAAACGGATCTGTTCCTTAGCCAGGTAGTAGTGAGAGAGGACGAGGCGATAACATGTGTGCGTCATTTAGACAGCAATTTTCCATACCATCCATATCATTTCCATAGCTTTCCTGGCACAAGCGGAGATCGTGGTAAAGAAAATGAACTTAATGAACGAACGATTTCATCAGCTGGCGGAGCATTATCTATGTGTAGCACTGGAAAAACCCCAATCGAACATATGTCAATAGATATACATACATATGTATACATATGTATGTAAAAAATTAATACTATTTTTTCAGAAAATGAGCAGTGTCCCACCTGCAAGAACATTTTGGAGGAGGTAAAGAAACGAACAGGTAAATACAAACTTTGTTTCCAAAGAAAATTGGAATAAATAACCTGAATTAATTATAAACTTTCAGAAAATGTACAGCGAGAGAATGCTTTGTTGTCATGGTATGACGATAAATGTGATGTTATTTGAATTAATAAATAAATTAAGCTATATATATAAAAGAAAGTCGTGTTAGTTACACTATTTATAACTCAGGAACGGCTGTACAGAAATGGCTGAAAATTGGTGGATAGGTAGCTTAGAGCCAGGAGACCAGAATAGGATACTGTAAACGTCAGTCACTGTAAACCGTGGTATAATAAAAGAATCACACTTGGAATAACAAAACGAAAATGACAGCTATGTAATGGACGTATGGATAACAAATTTAATTTTTGTTAGAAATCAATATTAAAAGAGTGAAGTGAATTATAAAACGCGGTATAACAAAAACGCATACATTTGTGAGCTTATGATTTAAATTTGAAAAAAAAATTTTACATATTACATTATTTTGCTACATTTGTTAACTACATCTACATCTAAAATGTAGATTATACATGTAGAACAGATATTCTACATCTACCATTTAGATTCTACATCTCCTCCGCTAGGGGTTGCTCGCGCATTGCACAGGGCAGAGTGTGTGCGAGCGAGAAAGAGAATGAGTAGCGTCAGCATCGCCAGAGGAGGTGGGGGAAGCAAATGAAAATTAATTTCTTTGTTCTGGCTATAATAATAATCCGATCTGATTCAGATTCAGCAATCTGATAGATATGGTCATTCTCTACGATACTGCGTTTTTAGTTTTTTTTGTATCTTCAAAACTGTGGCTGCCACAGATTTCCGTCTTTGGTGGGCGGAAGTGGGCGGGGCGAAATTTTGAAATACACTTGTAACAGAGTGATATCACATGAGTCTGGAAACAAAATTTGGTTGCTCTAGCTTCTATAGTCTCTGAGAACGAGGCGCTCATCAAGACGGACAGACGGACAGACAGACAGACAGACAGAGACTCGGCTATTGATGCTGATCAAGAATATATATACTTTATGGGGTCGGAAAATTTTCCTTCTCTGCGTTACACACATCGACTTTTACCACAAATACAGTATACCCCTTAACTCTTTTTGAGTACGGGTATAATTAACAATGCCGAAACCAAGACGATCGAATCTTTCCCGATAAAGCCGTAATGCAAGAAGGATACGAAACACTGCAAATGAAAAGAATGAACAGCGACGCGTTAGTATGGCTCGATTTCGTGCTTCTCAATCAAATTGCGTCGACATGTATGTCAAAATAGAAACGAAATGTTTAACTTTCATTAGATTGAACAAAGCCAAACTACGTTCGTAGGAGTACATCTATTTTTTGTTGTTGAGTTTTTTCAAAGCAGCTAATATTTGTCGAAATTGGAACGGGAACGTGAATATGATCACCAGGATTTAGATTTAGTAGTTCAAACGAATGTACCCCTGTTGAATTCCCAACAAAAGGGCGTTTATGATTTTTTAATGAAAGTAATCGATGATGAAAATGGTGGTTTATATTTCCTAGATTGCCCTGGTGGAACTGGTAAGACATTCCTCATATCAGTAGTTTTAGCCACTGTTCGTGCGAGATCCAACATAGCGGTTGCTTCTTCTGGAATAGCAGCCACATTGTTAGAGGGATGCCGTACGGCTCATTCAGCATTAAAATTAACGTTAAATTTTCAAACTATTGAAGAACCAACGTGTAATATTGCAAAACACTCAGCAATGTCCAAAGTTTTATCGGCGTCAAAAATCATAATCTGGGACGAATGCACAATGGCGCATAAACGTTCATTAGAAGCACTTAACCGAACTTTGAAAGATTTACGCAATGACTCGAGATGTTTTGGAGGAGCAATGATTTTACTGTCTGGCGATTTCTGCCGACGAAATAAACGCTTGCCTCAAATCGTCGAATCTATGGCACTATGTGAAGAAACTGCAGCTGACAACAAACATGAGTGTTATATTGCTTAATGATACATCTGCTGAAGATTTCTCGGAGCAATTGCTGACTATCGGTAATGGTCAAGTAGCTGTCGATGAATCGAGCGGATTGATATCATTTCCAAATAATTTCTCTAATTTTGGCTCATCAAAAGACGAACTTATCAACAACGTATTTCCAACTACAAAAATAATGAATGGTTGAGTGAGCGAGCAATTTAAGCGGCTAAAAATAAAGATGTAGATGACCTGAACTACATAATTCAAAATAAGATCATTGGAACAATGCATTCATTCAAATCTATTGACTGCGTCACAAATGAAGATGAAGCCACCAAATATCCAATCGAATTTTTAAACTCCCTGGATGTGCCTGACTTACCACCGCACAATTTACGCCTAAAGGTTGGCTCCGTAGTAATCATGCTTCAAACACAAACCAACCAAAACTGTGCAACGGTACGCGTTTGGTGGTTAGAAAATTGATGAACAATGTAATTTACGCGACGATAATGAAGGAAAATTCAAAGGTGACGAAGTTCTCATTCCGAGTATCCCAATGATACCAACCGATATGCTGTTTGAATTTAAAAGACTTCAATTTCCGATCCGTCCTGCATTTGCCATGACCATCAACAAATCACAAGGCCAATCCTTAAAAGTTTGTGGTTTGAATGTAGATCATCCATGTTTTTCCCATGGTCAATTATATGTGGCATGTTCACGGGTCGGAAGTCCATCTGCGTTGTTTGTTTTTGCGCCTGATGATAAAACAAAAAATGTCGTGTATCACAAGGTACTTAAGTGAAGAGAAACCTATGTACTAAAATAAAGAAATAATAATGAATGATTAATGTAGGTATTTAATTTTTGTTGTAATTTTTCTAATAAAAAAATTATTAATAAATTCCAAAATCTGCCTTTAAGGCGGAACAGAGTTCGCCGGGTCAGCTAGTTAATAATAAATTTCAGAAAATCTACAGCAGGAGAATGCCGTTGTTCGTGGTAAGATTAGTAAATATTAAAATTTTTATTTTCAAAATTAAAACCAACATTGCTTTCAGTTCAATTGAATGCCCTTGCTACAATATTAGCTGATCAAACAGTTTTAATAAAACAGTTGCAAAGGAGAAGGGGGAGATGAAACGGAGGAGCATTTGATTAAAACGAAGGAGAACATAAAAATTAATAAAGCAATTTATGTAAGTAAACTAAAACTCTTAAGAATATATCAGGTTCATTTTGTAATCCTTCTTTTTGAATACTTCTATTTACAGATTTCAAGGATAAAATCAATTTTACAGCTAGCTGGCGTTCTGGTGAACTTAAAATTCAGTTTAAGTGAAGACATTGGCTTGTAATGTGGCTGGAGTCCAAGGGAAGAAAGCCCTCAGGAGCTAATCGGAGTTCTTTGGGGTTTTGCTAGGTAAAATACCAATTACACTACTAGTTTATATTATATTTTAATTAAATTAAACAAATAATTTTTACAGATTGTATTCCACCTGGAAATGAAACACCAGAAATGCTGATACGCAAAGCCATGCAACGAATATTGAAACGAGTTTTCAAACAAAAGTACGTCAAACCAAAAAAATTAATTGGAGGCAGTTTAGGCTAGGCTAAATTTAGAAAAATTATAATTTTCTATTTAAATTTAAAAAATCATGCGCACATATTCGCAGGTGATTTTAAATCACTGTAGATGTGCCTTCTTTTATTCTGGCTGAGTTTATTCATGCTCGTTCGTGTTTCGGGTGTCTGTTACTTGGGCTCAGCAATGATCGTATTGATTATGAGCAAAGACGCAAATGAGTAAACTCAGCTCGTATGATTTTATTCAAGTGAAGGAACAGTCGCCACACAGACATGCACATCCCTGTAGTACCAAAGGGAAAATTGACCCTCTCGAACTAGCTCTGCGTCGATTACCGCGAAACTAGTTCTACAACTAGCTACGCGGGAAGCGAACGGCGACCAGGCCTTTGTCGGCTACAATGTACTAGTTCGCAACTAGTGACGCGGGAAGCGAACGGCGACCAGTCGAAGAGAAACAAAAAACAAAAACAAAGCTGCTCTCGCTTTGTTTTCGAAGTGACAAAAAGTGAAGTGAAGAAACCGCAAAAAGAGTTAGACTACAGTGCGGATTCAGTTAGTTTTTACCAACGCTACTCTATGAAATATGCATCAAAATGGTAAGTTATTCGTGATACTTTACTGTACTTGCAGTCGTGGAATGTAAGAGACAAAAAACTACAAAAACAAAATGCATTTGTTCTCCGCGCGTTTGCTTTCACTTCTGTGCTAGTTTCTGGAAGAAGAATTTGAAATTTTGTTGTGTTAAATCAATTAAAAATTGCGAAATAACCCTTCGAATTTATATTTTAAGCGCCATACAACAGGTACGTGACAATATATATTATATTTTGAATAAAATGATCAGCAAAAGGCATTTGCGTAGACTCCGAAAGAGTGAAAGGGAATCGAACCTTGAAAAGTTAGCGTCGTGCAGTGAAATAAAAGTGGAACAAAAATTGTTAGAAGAATAATTAGCAGAAACTGGAATACAGATAGAACAGGAAGTTTGTTTATGAGGAAATTCAACCAAATAAATCGAAACCATATCATTAGAGGAGAGGTTTGAATTTGTATATTTGCAAAGTAAAGGTGTAGGTTTACCGTATGAGGGAAATATTTTAGTCATTCCATTGCTTCATCATTGTATTTAAATTTTAATATTTTGTCAGTACCTAAAATAAGTACAGATTTAAATTGGGGGTGTTTAGTCCGTAGGCGTGTTTTTTTAACACGAACCGGGCATGTCCTTTATCGTCGGCGGTAAAGGGTATCTTTCGAAGATTCACCTAAAAGCCATGGTCCACAAACCAAAAAAAATATATATTGTATATGTAGCATATAAATCTTTTTAATTTAGCAAAAAAAATATGGCATCACCAAGGAAAATAAGCCGTTTCTCCATATCAAGTCAAGGTAAGTATTTTTGTTTCTAATATTCAAAAAATTAATACTATTTTTTCAGAAAATGAGCCGTGTCACACCTGCAAGAACATTTTGGAAGAGGTAAAGAAACTAACAGGTAAATACAAATTTTGTTTCCAAAGAAAATTGGAATAAATAACCTGAATTAATTATAAACTTTCTGAAAATCTACAGCGGGAGAATGCTCTGTTTCATGGTACGACGATAAATGTGATGTTATTTGAATTAATAAATAAATTAATTAATAATAAATTTCATAAAATCTACAGCAGGAGAATGCTGTTGTTCGTGGTAAGATTAATAAACATTCAAATTTGTATTACCAATTACACTACTAGTTTACATTATATTTTAATTTAATAAAACAAACAATTTTTACAGAATGTATTCCACCTGGAAATGAAGCACCGGAAACGCTGATATGCAAAGCCATGCAGAGAATAAAGAAACGAGTTTTTAAACAAAAGTGCGTTAAACCAAAAAAAATGAATTGGAGGCTGTTAAGGCTAGGCTAGATTTAGAAAAATTATAATTTTTATACACGTACTAAAAAAGAGTTAAGGGTATATTGTATTTGTGGTAAAAGTGGATGTGTGTAACGCAGAGAAGGAAAATTTTCCGACCCCATAAAGTATAAGTATATATATATTCTTGATCAGCATCAATAGCCGAGTCGATAGAGCCATGTCTGTCTGTCCGTCCGTCTGTCCGTCCATCCGTCTGTCCGTCTTGTTGAGCGCTTAGATCTCAGAGACTATAAGAGCTAGAGCAGCCAAATTTTGTTTCGCGACTCATGTGATATCACACTGCTACCAGTGTATTTCAAAATTTTGCCACGCCCTTCTCCGCCTTCACAAAGAACAAAAATCTGTGGCATCCACAATTTTGAAGATACGATGAAACTAAAAACGCAGTATCGTAAAGAACTACCATATCTAGCCGAATCTGGAACAGATCGAATCATTATTATAGCCAAAAGGAAGAAACTAATTTTCACTTGCTACTGACGCTACCTATTCTCTTTCTCGCTCGCACACACTCTGCCCTGTGCAGTGCGCGACCGTTGCGGAGAAGATGTAGAACCTGCATTACATACACAATGTAGAATATACATTTTAGATGTATAATCGACATTTTAGATGTAGATGTAGATAACACATGTAGCAAAAAATGAAAAAAATTTAAAATATTTTTAAATTCTCACAAATTTATATACTGACTGAGTACGGGTATAAAAGTAGAGTCGCGTTCAGAAGCGACTCACACGTTCCTTCCCTTTTTTTTAAATCTAACACTCATAACACAATTTTGTAATTAATTTATTTATTATAAAGCCAGCTAGCTGCTGGTCAACCAGATACTGGTATTCGAATGGTAATCGATCGGGAACTAGTTGCTGACGATCTACTGGTAACTAGGTCGTTCCCAACGCTTGAGCAACCAGCTACTGGTAATCGAAGGGTAATCGACCAAGAACTAGTTGCTGACGATCTACTGGTAACTAGGCCGTACCCAGCGCTTGAGCAACCGGCTACTGGTAATCGAAGGGTAATCGATCGGGAACCAGGGGTGGTTCCGCCCTAGGACATGCATGTGTTAAATTCTCCGCTGATTTACATTGTAGGGGAAACGAAGCGGAACTAGGGACATGAGAATGGTAACTAGTTCGGGACCGGCGCCGTTTTACGCATACAAAAGCAATTTGATACATCCCTCTAGTACCAGGCAACTAGTTCGGCACCGGTCCCGAACTAGTTACCATTCTCATGTCCCTAGTTCCGCTTCGTTTCCCCGACAATGTAAATCAGCGGAGAATTTAACACATGCATGTCCTAGGGCGGAACCACCCTTGGTTCCCGATCGATTACCCTTCGATTACCAGTAGCCGGTTGCTCAAGCGCTGGGTACGGCCTAGTTACCAGTAGATCGTCAGCAACTAGTTCCCGATCGATTACCCTTCGATTACCAGTAGCTTGTTTCTCAATAAATAAAAATACAAAATCGTTTTACAAAATTTAGGTATAATATCATAGTATTTATTTCTGATTGCAGTGGGGTGGATTTTGGATGGTCCCGAAATTCCCAGTAAATAAGTAGTCGGGGGCGTCAATTTACTATGCGTATATTTGTAGTTGGGTTGAGTAGCGCGGGGGTGATAGCCGTGTATGACGTCGATTGTAGGTGTCGAGAGACTGCTCGATCGTGACTGACCAGCGCGAGAGCGAAGGGCACAAGAGTGCGAGCGTGCTAACAGTCCGCTGTTAGCACGCCGGTCAACCGACTGTTAACTCTGCCCTGTTAACAGCGCTGCTGCCCTGAACATTCTCCCCCCCCTTGCAGGATTGCAATAAAGGTTGGGATCAGTAGCGAGTCCGGGTGGACGAAGGCGGTCCCCGAAACGGGATGAAGGAGCTGTAGACGGCGCTGGAGGTGGTCCGGGTGGACGTCGAGAAGAGTGTGGTTGTTGCACATTGTCCATGTGCAGCAATGTGTGGTGGTTCCGGTTACACACCTTACACCGATCACCGCTTCGGCAATCCTGGCCGGAGTGCTGGTGAGCCAGGCAATTGGTGCAGTAGCTGAAGTGGAGGGCAGCTTGGAGCCTCCTTTCGGAATCCAGGCGGAGAAAGCGGCGGCACTTCCGTAGAGGATGCATTTCAGAGCAGACTCGGCATTGGTAGGACTTAGTGCCTCGTGAACGTCTTCTCTCCACGGTGCGATCAAAACTGGATCGAGACGCCATGTCTGGATGTGGAAGGCTAGGGCGAAATGACAAAGTCGAATAAGCATTAGAAGTGAGCTTGGTCACAGTTGGGAGATTGGAAGCTACTCTGGAAATTCGACTCGAAAAGGATGCAACTTGATGGCTCGCCGTATTGGACACGGGACCAGTGAGCACCCAACCGAAGATGGTTTCTTGACCGAGGAGAGAGCCACATATGTTGGTTTGTAAGCCGCTTAACATCACGGATGGAAGAATATCGGCTCCAATCAGGACATCGATTGGTGAGTTCTCGAAAAACTTAGGATCCGCCAATGTAAGGCTTGGCAAGTCTTTCAATACACTTTGCGAGATTGGATGCAACGGAAGATTCTTTGCCAATTCCGGAATAACGTAGGCTGCGGCGTTTAATTGTACACCTGGCTTAGTCGGACAGCGAATGGAAAACTGACAGCGCTTATTGGACTGAGCGGATACTGTCTCATTGAGGCTCGACACCTGTGTCTGGATACGTCGGAATGGCAATTGAATCGTGTTGAAAAGGCGTTCCGTGATGAACGTTGCCTCGGAGCCCGAGTCAATCAGAGCGCGGGCGCGGAAATGTGTCCCCAGGTGACAAATACTAATAATTGCCGTGCCTAGAAGGACAGAACTTGTGCCGGAGGCAAAGTACGTCTGAACATTATTCGTAGGTTCGGAAGAACTTGAATTTTGTGCGGAAGGTACTTGTCGGCGTACGTCTGGCCAAGCTGTGGAATTGGATACGGATGTGGAATTGGAATCGCTGGACACTGGATTGTCACGATGGAGAAGCGTGTGGTGCCGGCCCCCACAAATGATACAATTGTGAGTGCTTTGGCAGTCTCGCAGTTGATGGCCTTTTGCGAAGCAGTTAAAACAAATCTGCTTTTGCTTAATGTAGCTGGAACGAGCATCAAGGGTCATGTGCAGGAAGCGAGGACATAGTCGGATGGGATGATTCTCTTCGGAACAGAGATCACACGTGCTCTTGCTTGGATTGACGTCGTTTCGGAACGAGTGGGACGTCCTTGGAACAGGATTGCCTGGGAAACGGACCGGATTGGCCTGGCTTCTGGAGGGTTGCGGATTCTGATTACCTTTGGACGATGATGGGCTCGGACTGACTTTGGAAGTGGACGGGTCGCTCTCCATGGCCTCAAATAGCGCTGAGTGAGGAAGGCGTCGATTTCCGTCCATGGAGGCACCTCCTTTTTGTCTGTGACGGACGCTTCCCACAAAGACCGGGTCAACTTCGGCAACTTGGAGGCACAAATAGTAACGAGGAGACTATCCCAGTTGTCGGTGCAGACCTTGGAGTGAGCCAGGGCAGTGAGGACCCCTTGCATCGTGCTTTGAAGCTCTTTCAAAGCTCGACTGGTCTCGGACTCGACGCGAGGCAAAAAGAGCAAAATATTTATCTGGTTGGTCACCAGGAGCCGATTATTTTCGTAACGGTTTCGGAGGGCCGACCATGCCGACTCGAAACCATCGTTTGTGAGCGGGGACTTCTCGACTATGGCCTTCGGATCGCCACTTGTCTTCGCGGTGAGATGGTATAACTTCTCTACCGGAGACAGCCTAGAATTATTGATGCTACTTGCCGTCATAAGTCGCGGAAAGGGCCTTGTACTCTCCTGCGAAGTCCGTCGATGTGCAGGTTGGCGTCGGCAGGCCCTGGACAGAGGTGCAGACGGATGACTGCGTCTGGCCAGAGTGTGACATCGGCGAACACGTCAGACCCATTGCTCGCCGTACCGCGGAGGTGCGCTGGATTGGCCATCGCCAGTCATACGCGAAGCAGCCTGATCGGCCTACTGACGAACAGCTGACGGATTTGGCCTCGGCACAGTCGGACAGAAGGCGGACGGGAGACGGTAGATGCGCTCTGCCGTGTGACCGTCGGCCAATACGGCGCCAATTCGTTCGGACAGAGGGGCTGACTGAGCCATTGTAGTGCAGTGGCCGAGAGCTGAAGGGGCTACTGCGAAGGAGCCGGACGGAACTTGTTTGGTCGACAGTCGGAACCTTAGGTCGGAGATCCGAGGCCTGCCGGCTACTACTGACTGCCCAGGAACGACGGAGTCGGAGTTTGGAAGTCTGTGAGGGTACAGAGCTACGAATTGCTCACGGAGAAGGAACGCGTCAGGAACCCAAGATTCGTTCGGAAATATAACCCAATTATGGACGGCCGGCAGAAAAAAGGCCTCGAGCTAGCTGGAATGCAATAATTCGATCGACTCGGATTGCTTGAGATCACCTGAAGGTGAGAGATCCCAAACAATGAGTGATCTTATATTGAGCCGAGCTGAGGAGAGGAACGGTCACACTGGTTGTGGCAATATTTTGTAAATATTGTTAGTGCGCTGCTCCTCCGGTTACCTCTTGACGCAATCGTGCGCAGAACCGGGTTATTCGGATGGAAGGCGGACGGAAGTGACACGGACACCATCACAAGATTTTAACAATGGGCCATCTTTGACAATTAATTTTTTGGACAATTTCGAAATCGTCAACTAATTAATTTATTATTCGTCCTCTTCGGATGGACGCAAGGAAATGCTGTCGATAGTTTTTGGATGGGGGCCACCTCTAATGCACGGAACAAAAACTACCACGAAAGCCCGAAACACAATTTGCAATTTGGCGGTTTAAATTGCCAAATAATTACTAGGAATGCGCCGTGCCTTGGTCGCGAGTAATTTATTTGGCAACTGGAGGATGTTGGAAGTGGTGTAGCGGCAGGGAAAAGTGGCTAGAGGGCATGAATTGCACTTAATCGCGGATTTTATTTTAAATAGGGCACTTGCGCGGAGTGGTGTAATGCGGTATTTAAATCCGGGGTGTGGTATTTTATTGTGTGGGCTTGATGTATGTATATAGTTGGGAGCCAACTATGGAAATAAATGTATAACTATTTAACTTAGTATTATTATTTATTGGTGCTGGAATGTGTATGTATGTGTATGTATGTTGTTGTGCTTGCACTCGGAATGTGCGGAGGAATGTGCATTTGTGTATGTATGTTGTTGTTCTTGCACTCGGAATGTGCGGAGGAATGTGCATATGTGAATGTATGTATGTTGTTGTGGGTGTATGTACGCAAGCCGCTCTCATGGCCTGGATTGTGCGTACATATGTACATATGCTCGGAATGCTTTTGTTAATAAACTTTTTTTAATTTGTCCGCGAGTAATGGACAGACACAAGGAACTGAAGAACTACCGTAGCACTGGTAGTTGGAGGTGCAGGAACGGAGAACGGCCGGAATCGCCGATAATATGGCGGTGTCGAAATAGAAGGGACCACAGACACTGGATAGCACTGTATGAAGAGTATATAAGGATATATATAAATATATATCTCGTGCTGTATATAAGGATATATATACATATATATCTCGTGACTGTATATAAGGATATATATACATATATCACGGAACTCGGACAGAGGAATTTCGGAACACAACCGCGAATGGAGGCGATTTGTGGCAAAAACAAGTCGTACTTATCTTCGGAACGTAATCCACCAATGCTTGCTGATTGGACTCCTCCTTATAGGGAAGGCGAAGATCCGGCTCGAAGGACCAATGTTTGTAGTGGGGTGGATTTTGGATGTTCCCGAAATTCCCAGTAAAAAGTAGTCGGGGGCGTCAATTTAAGTGTTTGTATATTTGTAGTGTTGTAATGGTATCGCGGGGGTGATACGCGTATGAATTCGATTGTAGGTGTCGATCGTGACTGACCAGCGCGAGAGCGAAGGGCACAAGAGAGCGAGCGTGCTAACAGTGCGCTGTTAGCACGCCGGTCAACTGTGAACTCTGCCCTGTTAACAGCGCTGCTTCCCTGAACAATTTCATATATGTATATAATAAATCTTAATGATACCTATAAATTAATTAAATAGAAGGATAAAAAAGAGCAAAAAAAACATATATTTTTTTCGATTTATTTATTCGAGTATTCGTTCTATATTACAAATTCACATATTTACCCTTCGCTTTTTGAAGCTCGTTTCCAATCTCTGAACATTTACACTTGAAATTATTCTCAGAAAAAAATGTATATTACGTTCGCAAATGGCTGTTGATAATCGTATTATTAAAAATATGTAATATATCGATACATACCTTTTTATTACCGTTTATTTGCTGAAATTAAAGTATTTTAAACAACGTTTTCACAAATTCTTCTATCAGGAACTAGAACTTGCACAGAAGTGAAAAGAACAACGCTGAAAGCAAACGCGCGGAGAACAAATGCATTTTGTTTGTGTATTTTTTTGTCTCTTGTATTCCACGAGGGAAAGTACAGTAGGTTTTCGGTTATTTGTCGACTTCGAAAACAAAGGGAGTGTGGCTTTGTTTTTTTGTTTCTCTTTCGAATGGTCGCCGTTCGCTTCCCGCGTAACTAGTTGCGAACTAGTACATTGAAGCCGACAAAGGCCTGGTCTCCGCTCGCTTCCCGCGTAGCTAGTTCCAGAACTAGTTGCGCGGTAATCGACGCAGAGCTAGTTCGAGAGGATCAATTGTCCCCTTTGGTACTACGGGGTACATACACACACACAAGCACTCTCATTGTGTGTGTGTGTGTGTGTATGTTTATTGGAGAGCATTTTGGTCTAGAGCATGGGTCTTCAACCTTTTTGTTGTAAAAGGGCCAAATATTTTTCATGGGGATCAGTGCGGGCCGCACTTGCAGTAGTACCTACAATATTTAAGGACAAATATTTTAGTTTTAAAATAAAACTCTAATAGCCTTTTCACACTGACGACCATCCACCATCCCCCATCCATTTCTGGGATGGGCCGTAAGGTTTTTCCGTTCCGAAAATTTCCCAGTTATTCCGCCATCCATCTGGGATGTTCCTAATTCGCACGTTTCCATGCGGTATTTTTTCGATAATTGTCAAATGCAACCATAAATATTTGACATTCACAACGAAAAATCGGAATTCACTACGAAAATGTAAACAATGACAGACAGGAAAATGGAAAAAAAACAACAACAAAACATCTGATGTCAAAATATTCTCAGGCACAAAAACTCAGAAGTGAGATAGTTTGTGGACTATCCTCTGGGAATTTGTTTATGAGGAGTGTTTTGCAAAACTCATGCAGGAAATTGCACACGCTGTTGGCTAACAGCCCTCCGTCTATTCTTTATTCATAAAACAGCCCAAAGTATACATGCTATGGCGATATAAAATTTTCATTAAACAGAAACTTTGTTTTCGGCTACATCTTTCTCCCAAAATGTCCCGAACCGCTTCTAAAAAGCCCTATCATATATATTGTATTTAAAACATTGATTAAATTTTGTAGATGCAGTCACAAATGACCACGCTTCAGTTTTTTCGAAACAAATATCAATTATAATATCTCCTCCTCGTCCACATCCTCATCATCCATGTGCAGCAAACATGATTAGTTTGGTCAAGAATATGTTTTGCTGTGGAATCACATTTACAACCATTGCAATATTATTAATATTCATTTTAATTAAAGACGTAAACAAATTTCCGCACGCAATTATGAGCATCAGCTGTTTCTCATGGATGGGGGATGGTGGATGGTCGCAGTGTGAATCGGAGTTTCACATATTTCAAAAATTCCCACCGTTCCTCCGGGATGGGCTCAGTGTGCAGAGGGTATAAGTGTATATTTAACGACATTATTGTAGTTAATAAAATCAATGTGATTTTTGTGTTTGCATTTGACTTGCAAGTTTTTTATATCAACTTGCATCTTTGAAAAAGTTGGCTCACAAATATATGTACTACCAAACATAGTAATTATTTTCTGAGCAAACCTTTTTAGATCCTTGTAGTTTTCAGAAGGCAAACTCCCATAGAAATCCACCAAGTTAGTTTTTTCCTTAAAAGCCATTTTAAGTGTGTTATCACTTATCAACGTGATAGATTTGCAAATCGCTTGGTACATTACCGATATCTACTGCAAAGGGATTTTGAAAATGTCCATCTTACGTGAGATCTGTTTTAAATCAGCAAACCGGTTTTCAAACTCAGTTCGTAGTTGAATTAATGCACTTTTCATTTTAGTATTTTGCCAAACAAAATTTATTCCTGATTCTTCTATTGCTTTCTTGCAATTTGGAAAATTATCGAGTTTCCTTTCATCGATATGCTTGATAAATAAGTTTGTTTCATTTCAAAGGATTTAACATCTGAATACATGTTGCATATCAATTTATTTTTCCCCTGTAAACGTGTATTGAGTATATTCAGTTCGGCAGTCAAATCAGTTAAAAACCCAAGATCTACAACCAACTGGTGGTTGGAAAGTTCGTGTATTGCCTTTCCTTTCATCTCCATAAAATTTCTTTCCTCAAATAAAAAAATCGTTGAAGCACTGCTCCTCGGCTTAGCCATCTTACTTCACTTACTATTACGCTTCCACATCTTCCAAAAACTTTTGGAACTGGCGGTGAGTTTTTAGTTTTTTCGAGATTCCCCTTCAAGACACTCAAATTTAGTTTTGTGCTCAATATCATAATTATTGTAAGTGTACGCTTTTAGATGTGTATTAAAGAGAGAACGACGTCTGTGTACATAAGTGGTTTATTCAGAACTGAAGAGATGAGATGTGTACATACATACGAATAGGAGAGACGAGAGATAACAGAGGCTCTCGCTGTTCATGTACATTATGTTAATTAGCGTTGCCAGACAGGTCATATTATGGTTACACTTCAAATTTCAACACTTTTGCTTAAACATAATATTTTGTGATTACAATGTATTAATCAATTAATCCAAGCGATTTTACAAATCCATAATGCTTTTGCTTACATAAACTTTTGGTTAATACATCGGCAACGTTTTTTTGTGTGGATACATATTCTAGTTTTATCTCTTTACTTTCTACTTTGTCTCTAACAAAATGATATTTTAAATCTATATGCTTTGTGCGTTTATGGTGAATAGGATTTTTCGCAATGTGATGCGCACTGAGGTTGTCACCATAGATAGTCATCGGCCCTTGATTTGAGTATCCAATCTCTTGCAACAGACCTTGTAGATATACTGCTTCTCTATCGGCTGTCGATAGCGCCACATACTCTGCTTTGGTGCTGCTCATGGCGATGACGCTCTGCTTGGCTGATGTCCATGAAAACGCACTACCAGCAAGGAAGAAAACGTATCTGGAATATGATTTTCGGTCCAGCTTGTCATTGGCCCAATCAGCATCGGCGAACCCTTTTACTGGCTCTCCAGACTTTTGGTAGATGATGCTCATATTCATTGTGCCGCGTAAATAGCGCAACACATGCTTAGCTGCAGTTTCGTGCTCCACATGAGGGTCTTGGTTTCGCTGTGATAGTTTGCTCACAGCATGAAGAATGTCGGGCCGGCTCAAAACTGCTAAGTACATGAGCGAACCAATTAGTGATTGATAATATGTCATATTTACCTTTACACATTCTTCATCTTTACAACCAACGTGAAAACCTGGGTCAAGTGGTGTTGAGACTGGACGGCAATCCTGCATACCGAAAGTATTCAAAACGCTTTCAATATACCTCTTCTGGCATAGCTTGAGGGCGCCTTGTTTGCCTTCTCGATGAATTTCTATGCCTAGGAAAAAGTTGAGCTGACCTCCATCTTTCATCTCAAATACGGATGCGATATTTTGCTTGATCGCGCTGACGTCCCTCTCTTTTGGACAGATGATTATCAGGTCGTCGACGTAAACTGCTATATAACTGAAGCCTTGTTGATGCTGTTTGACGTATAGACATGGCTCGTGTTGACTTTTTTTAAAGCCCATGTTAACCAGCACCTCGTTCAATGTGTCATTCCAGACACGTCCAGACTGCTTCAGCCCATAGATAGCCTTTTGAAGTTTGAGTACCTTGTGGGGGTTCTGCTCATCTATAAAGCCTACGGGTTGCTTCATATAGACAACTTCTTGGAGTTTACCTTTGAGATATGCGTTAGAGATATCCACCTGATGCATGTGTAACTGCTTTTCTGCAGCGATCGCAAATAACATTCGGATTGTCTCATAACGTATCACTGGAGAATATGTCTCCCAGTAGTTTACGTCAAAATGCTGGCCACATCCTTGTGCCACAAGTCTCGACTTAAACCTTTCAATGTCACCGTTTTGGTTTCGTTTGATTCTGAAAACCCATTTTGAACCTATGGCCTTTTTTTCGGGCGGAAGATTGACAGGAGTTCATGTATTATTTGACACGAGTGCATCGAATTCCTTTCGCATAGATTTTTTCCATTCTTCTTCATCGTGGCTTTGCAACACCTCTGCAAAGGTCCGTGAAGTCTTAATGTCATCGGAGCAGCTAAGATTGTTGAGGACATTGTACTTCTTCTTTGGTCTGCCAGGTTGACCAGTACGAATGATTTTTGGCCTTCCTGGGCCACGTATTTGTGGGAGCTGCAGCTCTGATCTGGATCGCACTTACGAAGTACTCTGCCTCCTCATCATCTCTGTTGTCAATTTTGCTTATCGTTTCGTCTTCGGGCACAACAACAGTTTGTACCTGGACAGGTTCTTCGTTTGACTCAAAGCGTATGATGATTTTTGCAAGATCCTCCGTCTGATCTCCATTTTCGTAAATATCATTTAATTCCTTGAAGAACTCACCCTCCACGATTTTGACGTCTCGGCGTTCCACTACCATTCGCTTTTCTTAGTCATATAAACGATATGCTTTTGCTGAAAAAGAGTAGCCAACAAAAATATACTCTTTTCCCTTGGCAACGAACTTGTTTTTTTTTTTTTTTCTAGTGAAAATGCGCGTGAACCAAATATTTTCAGATGGTTTACCGACGGCATGCGCTTGTTCCAAGTTTCGAAGGGGGTGCATCCATTTAACGCTCTGATCGGACATCTATTTCGCAAATAGACTGCAGTTTTTACGGCTTCGGCCCACAAAAATTCTATTAAATTTGCATGATTTAACATTTCAACGATTGCACGATTTGCCGTTTTGCTGAGGTGTGTAAGGCATCGTTAGTTCTCTTTTTATTCCGCATGCATTTAAAAAATATGTAAATTCATTGTTTATGTACTCTGTACCGTTATCGCTTCGCAAGGCTTTGATTGTTTTTTCTGTTTGGCACTCGAAATAACTTTTATACATTTTAAATTTCTCAAAAAATTCATTTTCGGCGCGCATAAAATATACGTGAATTTTTCGCGAGTAATCGTCTATAAATGTAACAAAAAAACGGTTTCCACCCAGAAATTTCACATTCATAGGGCCGCATACGTCGGTATGGATCAATTTGAGAACACTTTTCGTAACACGTTCTGCCTTTTGCGGGAACGGCAATGCACATATTTTAGCCCTATTGTATGTGTCGCAATTTGTGTCTACGGATACGTTTTAATTTTCATTCCGATTACACGTTCTTTCTCCTAAAGATTCTTTAAATTGTGAAAATTTAAATGCCCGTAGCGGCTATGCCATTTTTTTGCAAGAGATATATCGGATATCAAATACCCTGCATCAGTTGTTTTTTCCATTCCATACACGTATAAATTGTTTTCTTGTACGCAACATTATATGTCCATGTTTATTTCGCACTTAAGCTTCTGAATTTCCGAATGTAGTGACACATATAACACGTTTCGCAATTATATATTTCCTTTATTTGATTTAATTTGTACAGTTCCAATACCTAGGGACTCAATATACTTTTCTGCAGCCAACATAATGGTTGTGTTTTTTTATTTAGGGTTTCAAACAAATTTTTATTACAATACATATGCGATGTTTCCCCACTGTCGATACACCAAGAATTTTTTCGCTGCTTAGCAAAGTAGCTGTGCATTAAACAGTTTGATTTTTCATCCCTTACGCACTCTTTCGTATTCTCTTTGTTGCTTTTGCACTCAGATGCGCGGTGCCCGCTTTGTTTACATTTGTAGCATTTTCCTCGAAACTCGCGATGCTCGTTGGATTTCTTGCCTTCTCTTTTGCTGTCTTTTCGACTGGCGCCGTAATTCTCCGAACGCGAACTGTTTCTTTGAGACTGTGTGTGTGCGTAAACTGCCTGTACAGCAAGCTCACGATCGTCTCTTTCGTCTTTACGTGCTCCTTCTTCAAGTATTTTTATTTTTACCGTTTCGAACGACGGCAGACTGTCGCGTGTTTCTATCGCCACGACGAAATTTTCCCAACCGCTGGGCAAGCTCGACAACAACATTATTACTTTTAGCTCGTCTTGAATTTCGATATTTAGCTCGGCTAACTTTTCAGTAATTTCTACGAAAGAATTTACATATTGTACCACATTATCACCGTTTTGCATATTTTGTCGCAAAAGTTTTTGGTATAACTGTACTTTTCGCACTGGTCCCTCTGACACATGAACATCGCGTAATTTTTGCCAGGCCTGCTTCGACGTTGTGCACGACTTTATGTGCATCAACTGCGTTGGTTTTACATTTAATATAATACATGCCAACGCCTTTTGATCAGCCTTATCCCACTGTGCCAACTGTTCCTGTGTTCCAGCTCCTTCCTCCTGTGGCCTTTCGATTTTGCCACTTACATATGTCCACAAATCCGTTGTGATCAATACAGTACGCATGGACATAGACCACACATCGTAATTGTCTTCACCCAATTTTTCAATTTGCAGAGACACACTCATTTTGTTTTAATTGCCACGTCACTTTCTAACTGGTGCACGTTGTTTTGCAATTGCATCAAACAAAATATTAACTTTCAGTTCTACCACGTTTTTTAGTGACGCTTAAAATGTCTTTAATACACGCCCGATCTTTCGGTGATCTGGGCCCATAACTTATTGTAAGTGTACGCTTTTAGATGTGTATTAAAGAGAGAACGACGTCTGTGTACATAAGTGGTTTATTCAGAACTGAAGAGATGGGATGTGTACATACATACGAATAGGAGAGACGAGAGATAACAGAGGCTCTCGCTGTTCATGTACATTATGTTAATTAGCGTTGCCAGACAGGTCATATTATGGTTACACTTCAAATTTCAACAATAATGTCGCTTCAGGTTATATTCCTTTACTACGAAAATACTCTTTTGACAGATTAAACATAATGGTTTTTCTTTAAATTCGATTTGTCCTATATAAAATCCTGAAATAAATACTCCCCCAGTGAGGAAAATTTTTATTCATAAAAACAAAATCGTAAAATGATGTCAACTATACCTAAAGTAAAAAAATACTATCGTGAAAATTGTAAAAGCAATAATTATAAGCCTGAAAAACTCTCTACCGGAGCTCGCAAATAACACTAAAAGAATGCACAAGAACAACAAACCAGATTTTATAGAAAAATGAAACTTGCAGCGAATGTAAACGCCGACGTGGGTAGGTAGTTAGCGCAGCGCGAGCGAACGAGTAGTCTTACTGGCGGTCGACAACGGAATAATGCGAGGTGCGTGTGGCGTACTTGCCTTTCTTCTCTTAACACCGCTCCCCCTTTGCTACTCCTTCCTTATATTTTCGCACCCTTTCTCGCTTCCTTTCACTCGATTGTGTATAATATCGTCCGTCATGTGCGTTGCGGCGAGAATCTTGCGGGCCGCACCAAGACGTCTCGCGGGCCGCAGGTTGCCGACCCAGGCTCTAAACTATCACATCAGATTAATTTGAAGGAGATGATATACCTGTTTGAGGGTTTTTTTAATCGCAGCATGGGACCAATAGAATAAACAGGTACATTATAAATAAGAGAGAGGAAAATTAGCATGAGTGAGAGGGATGATCGACGGATAAATTTTGTTTGAGAGAGAGAGAGGATCGATTTGAGAAAATTTACAGAGGAGCAAAGCTAAGTTAGTTCACATTTTCACCTATAAGTGGCGCCACCAAGTAGTACGGCTTGGCGGCTTGACCAATGTACGTTCTATCGGTCTTTTATAAAACTCTTTTATTTATTAATAATGATAGCTGATTAGTTTTCCGCGCGTCGTCGTTTTCGCTGAAGCTGCCATCTTGCCGTTGCTGGCGCTGCCAGAGGGCCGCGATCCGGGCTGCAACACAAATGTAAATGGTGGCGCCTTTTGTGGGTGATCTGGGAATGGTTGCATTGGGGGAGAAAATAGGAGAAAACGTTGACGTTTGGACGTCATCTGGCTGTGCCGATAGGGCTCATGGCAGCTCAGTGGCAGCTCCATCTTCCTTTTGGAATTTGGATCGCAAGCGGAGAGCATACAAATTAAAAGCAAATTATAAGTTTAAAATATTCAAAGTGCAAGCGGTGGCAGAAGTAGCAAGTGCCCAACAAAAGTATAACTGCGGTTATAAATAATCATTTATTTCGGCCTGGTGCCAAATCCCACGGGTAAGCGTAAGTTAATTGGGATATCCCATACATTTTTGTTGGTGCAGGTCATAGAGTCCATTTTCTCCCATCGTTTTGCCTAGCGGAGTGCCACAGCCAGGAACAGATGTGTTTTTTGAGGCTTTTAAGTAAAAAAGTGTAGCCGACAATTTTGAGTTCCAAAAGGCGGCTCCATTTTTTTGAAGTGAAGAAGGAAAAAGTGCCACACATCCCCGTGATCTTCCCATAACCTGGATTCCAGTCCCTAAAGTGCGAAGTATGATTAGAGGCATTGCAATTTTGTTGTATGTTACCGGTGGGATTTCGGTTTAAGGCAGGGCTCGGCACACACACTCTGACACGTTTTTTCGTGCGCTTGTGTGAGTAAAAACCCGAAGAGGCCTTCCGCAGCTGCGGCTGCACTGCAACAAACGAGTTGTAGCAAAAGTTAAACTGTTGCGGGTGAAAGAAAAGTTGAAATTAAATAAAATAAAAATGTTACGTATTATAATTTAATTCCTTTTAAAACTGGAGAAAAATTCTAGGCGCGCATTAATTGTTTTTCCATATTACGTTGAACATGTTTTTGCGCAGTGTAAAATCAAAAGGCTGCGTATCGTGGTCTTGCATTGTCGACGGCTGAACACAACTGATCTTATTGTTGTTCTCGCTTTGGGTATCAAGCTGGACCGCAAGAGCCGAAGTCGCATTGCCGAAGACACACGAAGGCTCGCTGCCTTTTCATACTGTACGTGTGCCGGCAGCGACGTGGCTGCGCCTTTTCCTATGTTTTTAAGATAGGGCCGTGCCGAGCGCTGGTTTAAGCCAAAGTTCAATGCTCTATGAGTCATAGAAAATATGAAAGAGAACAGCAAAAAGAGCCATAGGCGATGAGAGGAGAAAAAAAATAAGAAGAAGAGCCCCGTATGGGAGATTGAGCGCAAAGAAGTGCTAGCTAACACCAAAACCCTAATGTACCGACCCAAAATTAATTAATTAATTCTCCATAAAACTTTAAAAAGGCTTGCAGAAACCAACAGAAAGAGCTTTCGTCGGTGGATAACAGTACAAAGTGAGTTTTTAATTTCTTGGTATTTAAAGTCCATGAGAGATTGTGCCTATGTTCATCTCTAATCAGAGTCAATGTAGTATACGTACCATTTTCAAACCATATTATATTTAAATGTTGCATATCTCTAGCGTATGTCTAAATGCTAAGGAAATTTGTGGTCAAGACCCAGGTACAAAATGAGGGCAGGTTTAAATTTAGTTTAGTATGTTTACTTTAGTTTTAATAAATAATATTATAATTTACTTTACCTAAATTTTTTATATTATCTCCCCTGTAGAGCCCCTGTAGTTTGTGCCTGCATAACAAGGGGTCATGGGTGTAGTAGGGTAGGGTAGGGAGTTCCTCTCTCCATCTGGGGAAATTTAACCATTTAGGGAGAATAAGGGGACGAGTCTTGCGGCTAGTGGGCTTGCACTCAGGCCTTCATCCATATTTATCGAGTGAGTCGAAGGTATCCGAGCGGAGCGGGACCCTATGTTTCCTTTAGCTCTTTCGTGGTGAGGTGGGTTTGCTAGGACCTTGACTCTCGCCTACATCCGTACTGAAACTAACAAAGGAGCTTTACTCCCACAAAATAATCTGATTCGACGAAGAAAGCCTAAACAAACTTCGGGCAACAAAACGGAAACATTTCCCGATCAATGATCACGAGGTATGGGCGTGGTCTAAAGGTGTTAGTTGACCAACGCGTGCTTTACCCTCCCTACTTGAATATTCAATATACAGTTTTTCTGAATACCCCCTTATTCGCTACTATCTCTCAGTTCTCCAGGTCACCGCTTATGACAATTTTAGTCACTCATTCCAAATGATTAATCTTGTTTATTCATATAAATTCAAAGTAATGCATTTCAAACATGCTTTTTATCCTAATCGATTAGAGACTATTTAATGTACTTGGCTATATTGGCTAATGTTAAGAAAAATATTTAATTGAAATTTACATGGCTACGTAAAATGATTAATTATATGACCAAAAAAAACTAGAAAATATATACATATATATGTTGGATTAATATTTTCCTGATTTGGATCCGCCATTTTATTGCAAACTAGAGCTACGAGACAATTATTGCTCCTTACGCAATTTCCATTTTTCTCTATATCTACCTCCCTCACACTCACTACCGCAGAGGAACACGCTCGACTTGTGCTCCCTTTCCCTCGTTCCTTTGATCCTCTCCGAGCGAGTTCCTCAGAACACACTCGCTAATGAACACCTGGGACGACATAGAAACAACTGCAACTCGACCAAGGAGATGAGACATGGGCCAAAGAGCGAAGTACAAAGGAAACAGTGAAAATACACTGAGAACAATTAAAAAGGGGACCAAAATACACAGGGAATATTATTATGATCCGACACGGCCATTCTGACAATTACACGTCCTCGTGTAGTCGTCTCATAGTGTCCAATAAATAACATTGACATAAAGTAATACAGCTTAGGCTTTTATTAAATGAAGGGTATTTTTTTATAAGAATATCTTAACATTTTTATATTTACATTAGTTTTTTCTGCCCAAGCTTAACATTCTTCCTGTTATTTTTCATTAGCGAAAATTAGAAAATTCATTTTATATAGTCACACCGACTTTTTCAATATTCTTTTCGTATAAAATACGAATCCAGCGGAATATAAAATAACTCAAATTCGATTTCTTTCAAATAGCATCTTTAAATTGTCACCTGTATACCCAATCAGTATACAATCATCATAGCTGACCCAGCTGATTCGTTTACTTCTTCAGTCCCACCTGGACTCTACTGGACGGAATACGTTTAGTCTCACCTGGACTCTTCATCCCTACTGGACGGAATACGATAAGTCTCACCTGGACTCTTCATCCCTACTGGACGGAATACTCATCACCCTTTTTAAGCGGCTCACACTCAGTCCCAACTGGACACTTAGGCAAATTTATCTCTTCTTTAGTGATATTCATTCGGTATGCGACCATCTGGCATTTTTCGTACATCATCATGGCAATACTTGTACGTTCGATTATTATGCAAAGATTTCAACACATATCGATCCCCGTCAAGAGTCTCTAATATAATAAATGGACCTCTAAACTTTGCTATATCTTTCATATTTTTTGATGCCTCGTATCTCAAAACCTGTAAGTCAATCTGTTCCTCTGTATCACATGGAGAAATTAAACCCATTGGACGAGCCTCTTTGCCGATCAGAAGCTCTAAGGGACTAGCTCCAGTTGAACGATGGACTGTACAGTTGAGGGCGAGCTGTGTTTCTCCCAGAGCATCCTGCCAAGACCGTTGGCTTGATTCAACAGCTGTTAGTAGATTTTTCAGAATGCTCATCACACGCTCAACCTGACCGTTAGCACGGCTAGCTCCCGTGGCAATTAAATGAAGCTTAATGTGTTGTGATGAACAGAACTCGGCGAACTTTGCACTGGTGAAACATCTTCCCTGATCGGCAATGATTCGGGTCGGAACCCCAAACCAAGAAATGGATGATTTCATAGCCGTCACACAGCTATCAGTATCCAGTTTGAGAGTATGAAACAAGTAAACGTACTTTGTGAAACCGTCAATCTGTACAATTACATACTCTTTAAGGTCACTTTTACCGTTTCATTTTCCGGTGATATCTATATGTACTGTATGCCAAGGTATATTTACTTTTGGAATGGGATGAAGCTCTGCCTGAACTTTTCCCGACGACCCCTTAACTGTTTTACAAGTGATGCAACTATCAACAAATTTTCGTACGTACTTATTCATCTTTTCAAACCAATAATATTGATAAACTTTATCAAGCGTTTTCTTCCAACCTATGTAAGTGCATAATTGATTCATGAACTTGATTTATTACTGACCATCTAAATGCACGTGGTACTACCGGCAAACAACGCGTTCTATTATTTCTTTGAATTTTGCGAAACAACACACCCTTTCGTAACTCGCATGTCTTTGTCAAATCTTCAGCAAGCTCACTGTCATTGAGTTTGTTCACAATATCAATCAGATCTGAATCAAGTCGCTGTTCAGCTAAAAGCCAATCGTTGGAAATCTCTGTCAATCTCACTCGTTTTTCAGGAATTCTACATTTTATAGAATCAGGTTTTACTTGAATTGGATTTCTTGACAAAAAATCAACATGGGCCATACCCACCACCAGCCCACCACCGATACACTCTAGGGGTCAGTTCTAATTTAGTGCGTGAAACCTTCAAAGAGTTACAATCAGTATATACTACAAACTCACGTCCCAGCAAATATTGACGAAAACGCTTAACAGCTTCAACAACTGCCAACGTCTCCAATTCATAGGAATGATATCTTGACTCAGCGGGGGAAGTGGTTTTGCTAAAATATTCTACTACATAAGGATTGCCATTGACTCGATGCATCAGCATAGCACCATAGCCACAGGAACTCGCATCTGTATGCAATTCAATTGGATATTCTGGGCTGAAGATTACAAGGACTGGTTCATTTATAAAAATGGTAATAACCTTCTTTCGAATACTTTCCAGCTCTGCATTCCAAGAAAAGCTTTCTTTCACTGATGTAAGAGAATAGAGTGGCTTCATCATTTCTGAAAATCCAGGCACAAATTTACGAAAATATGAAGCCATACCGATGAATTGTCTCAAGCTACTAACTGATTCTGGGAGAATTTGGCAGTTCAAGGCAATGATTTTACCCGGATTCGGCCTTATCTCTCCAGCTCTCACCTCATATCCCAAATACTGAGCCGCAGTTTTAAGAAAACTACACTTTAAAATGTTGAAAAAGAATCCAGCCCTATTAAAAATATCAAGAACAATTTTTAATCTCTCCAGACCCAACTCAATGGTAGGTGACACCACCATAATATCGTCCATATAAGCAATGACACAGCCAAGTCACCAAGTGCATTCATGACGGTACGCTGAAAAACGGATGGTGCATTTTTCAAACCAAACGGCATTTTCAAAAAGTCATATTGACCTTCTGGCGTTACAAACGCAGTGTATGTCCGCTAGCCATGTCTAAACAGGTAAAATAATTAGCTCCACTTAATCTGGCAATCTGGTCATCGATGAGCGGTATTGAGGGGTATTTGTCAGAATCGACACAAAGTCGGTCCGAACCGTATTTCTTTTTTACAAGTAAAATAGGGCTAGCGTACGGAGAACAGCTGGGTCTATTGATGTTAAATTTTATTAACTCACTTATTTGAGACCGAACTGTTCCCTTTTCTTCAGGGGCTGAGTCTATACGGTCGGCGCTGCACGGTTTTGTTTGAGTCAATTAATCGTAATTTAATTTCCCCAGTACTAACAAAAGCAAGGCGTTCCGTCAATGAAAGCTGCAGAATATTGTTCAAGTAATTTAATCAACTTATCTTTGTCATTATCTATCAACTCAGTATTAACATTAAATAGACTAATTGGCATTTCATAAGCTGCACAAACATTACATTAACATTATCAAACGAAAGTAAAACATTAAAACATTGCTTACGAATTTCTCGTCCCATTACAATATCTTTCTGCAATTGTTTATCTTGTACGGAATGAAACAATATTTCAAGGGAATTTTCATTAATTACGACAGTACTTAAGATTTGCAATGTGCTGTATATACCAGCATCTCCAATACCCTTTAACATTACAATGTTTTTGATGCGTTTCGCCGATAAATTTTTACCAATACTCTCTCTGATCAGCGAGCATTCAGCTCCAGAGTAAAAAAAAATTGAAAAGATCGTACCTCGCTGTGTCATATTTCCTTTAGGCTCTAACACAAAGCACTGATTGATGCTCTTCGGCTGAAATGCTCCTGGTTTGGTAACGGTCGCCTCCTTGGAACATTTGTTAGCGAAATGTCCACGCTGGCCACACGTCCTCCCTCAGCGGCTTCGTGTTCCTCTTGTAGTTGTTTCCAGTTCCATCCTGAGGTTTTTTATTTTGTGGCCTGGCTTCTTACAAAAATGGCACAACGAGGTAGACTGCCTTAAACGCTTGAAGTCGGGTTCCGTGTGTTCTACTGTTCCAGCACTGCGTTTGTTTGTAAATGTAAACGCCGTCAACTCCGACTGCAGCTTGCCTCAGGTAGTCCAATTTGAAGTGAAAATAAGTCTCTGCAAGCGACTGTCGAAATTTGCCATATGCGCCAAAACAGCAGACACAGCGATTTCTTCAATATTCATGTTTCTCCACTTCGACATCAGAGAAGTTACGAGGCGGCTTGCGTACACTGCATGGAATTCGCCAGCAGACGGACGGCTGTTAAAAAGGTTTAACAATATGGCGGCCGATGTCTCTTTGGTCTCATACCTCTGCTTGAAAAGTTCCTTGAACTGGTTCCACTCACGATATCGTGGGATATTGTAGTGAATCATAACAGCGATGCGACTCGGATACACATTCCAGTTGCTCATTTCTACGATGAAGCTCAATATCACGATTATTAAATTACTCACCAACTATGACTATTGCCACTTCGTCAACTGCATTAAAACGCCTTGCATGTTCGCCAACCGGTGTTTTATCAGCTCGAATAACAATTTTATGATCGTCAGATGGCATTCGATCAAGCGACGTTTTGAATAACTGAACCAATTCGTTGTGCTCATAAAACATATTTTGCAAATCGAAAAAAATGTGTCTCCGCGTGTTGGTAATAATGGCACACCGACGATCAGCTTCGTCTTCCGCGTTCCCGATAAAATATAATTGCAAAAATTGGTGGTCTGCGTTGTCGAAAGGTAACAAAGAGCCAGCTCGATGGTATATTTGACCTTGAATCTGAATAAAATATACGATAGAATGAGAACAAACGTACAATTTGCATAAACAAAACTATTTAATTACCTTAAACGTTTGCATGAAGTTGTCTCTCATGATATTTGTGCTGCCAAAATATGTCATTTGAAAACTTGAATTATACTTTCGTATATTGTTCAAAAAATGATTAGACTCAGGTCAATCCATTAAATAATGTGCTTAATGGTTGTGGTGGGCTGCCTAATTCACAAAAAAGGTACAGAATGACACAAAATGAAATGAAAATTTCTACCAAATTTTAAAATTTTGTTTTGATTAATCTTTAATTTTTGAGGAACCTATTTTGAGAAAAGTACAAACCTTTGTAAAAAAACAAAGCCACATACTCTTGCTATCATTTAAAAAAAAACCGAATGCAATTTGGTGCACGCCTTGGGGAGAAATGAAATGAAATAGGCGTTCAAACACACACTTTTGGACCGAATTTCAGATATTTTTGATTAATTTGTAATTCTTGAGGAACCTATTTATGGAAAAGTACAAATATGTTTGTGCAATCCAGGCCACATACTATGGCAATTATTTAAAAAACCACATGCAATTTGGTGCACACTTATTTTTAGACCAAATTTTTGTCTGGGAAGGTGACAACTTCCTTGGAGTACTCCTCGAGTCCTTTGCCGCAAGTCAGAAACATGAGGCCATCATCGGGATCGGGCAAACTGGGTCTGTACACCACCGTAGAGATGAAATAATTTCTAATTCAGATGAGTATGGATAAGACAAGTAGCATAGATTATATCTTATCCTCCTCCACAATTTTCTACTCACTCCTTGGCAATTTTCTTCTTGTTTTATAATGAGACATTTTTTTCGCCTTTCTCTGCTGCCTTTTCAAGTGTATTTCTGGTTTATTTTTTCTTTTCGGATACCGTCTGATAGTTGACAGTGGAACGTAGTGTTGGCCAACATATTATTGTATCCCTATTGTATCCCTACGCCATATTATATCGATGAAAACCTCCGATGAACTATATACGAGATATATGAATATATTTGGTGCATGCGCTGCGGAGAAATGAAACGAAATAGGCGTTCAAACACACACTGTTGCACCAAATGTAAGATATATGTGATTTATTTTGAATTCTTGAGGAAGCTATTTATAGAAAAGTAAATTTTTTTTGTAAAAACCAGACCACATTCTCTGGCTATCATTAAAAAAAACAGCATGCAGTTTCTACAAATTTATAATATAGAAGAAGAATATCGAAGGGCAATATAAGTGTATAAATGAAATAAAGATAGGGTAGAGGATTATTAATTAAAATTAATTGAGTTAAATTTAATAATGAAGCGGCTTATTAAAATTGGTTATATCAAAAGAAGAAAAAAAAAAATTTTCTTGTTGTTCAGTGTAACGTTTGTTTTACATTTTCCATGTAGGCAAATACATGGAATGCATACAGTATGCATACAGTACTCCCTCGGAGAAAGGCGCCTTTCGCTAGGGGTTGGTTTGATTGGTGTTATTGTTCCCCGTTGTCTCCTGCCGAAGGCATATTATTGCCAAATTTTGTTTTTCCTTCAACAAAATTCTTTTTTGTCTTCTGCAACTAAGACCCCATATTTATATTGGGAAAATGATATATCAAAAATTGAATTTACCTATAAAACAAAGAATAAAGAGAAACGAGAAGGAACGTGAGTCGCTTCTAGTCGCGTCTCTACTTTTATACCCGTACTCAGTCAGTATATAAATTTGTGAGCTTATGATTGAAATTTAAATAGAAATTAAAAAATTTAAAATTTTACATTTTTTGGCTACATCTGTTAGCTACATCTAAAATGTAGATAATACATCTAGAACAAATATTCTACATCTACATCTATCTCCTCCGTGAGGGGTGCTCGCGATTTGCATAGGGCAAAGTGTGTGCGAGCGAGAAAGAGAATGACTAGCGACAGCAGCGCCAGAGAAGGTGAGGGAAGCAACTGAATATTAATTTCTTCATTCTGGCTATAATAATGATTCGATCTTTGCCAGATTTGGAAATCTGATAGATATGGTCATTTTCTACGATACTGCGTTTAGTTTTATCGTATCTTTAAAATTGTGGATGCCACAGATTTTCGTTCTTTGTGAGGGCGAAAGGGGCGGGGCCAAATTTTGAAATACACTTGTAACAGTGTGATATCACATGAGTCTGGAAATTTCGTTGCTCTAGCTTTTATAGTCTCTGCGAACGAGGCGCTCACCAGGACGGACAGACGGACAGACAGACAGACATGGCTCTATCGACTTGGCTATTGATACTGATCAGAATATATATACTTTATGTCCTTCTCTACGTTACACACATCCACTTTTACCAAAAATACAATATACCCCTTAACTCTTTTTGAGTACGGGTATTAAAAATGTTTAACTATGTTACGATCGCGTCGATTTCTCATTACACGACGTGGAACTCTGACGTTGTAGGTATGTCCCTCTTAGCAGTGCTCACTGTACGCACGGTAGGCTGTGGCGCCTGTGCAGAGGTTATGGCATGGTGCGGGGGCCCAGTGTCCACGAGGCTCTCAAGAAGACGGCTACACACCAAGATTAGACTGACTAGACGTCCAGGTCAAACGATGCTGCTCTGGCTTAGTGCGGGGGCAAAACTTGGAGGTGGGCTGCCGATCAAAGCCGATGCCCTATGGGAGAAAAAAAAGAAAAGGACCACAAGACTATTTCTAGAACCACATTCAGACGTTCACTGCCACATTGGACCTACCAATTTTCTTATTTTCTTCTCTGGGAAGTGTCGGGAATATGGTCAGGGTCTCTTTGACCCCTGGAACGTGGGTTGGGTGCACGCCAATAGGTAAGGCTCTTGGCCAGGTTACAATTAACTTCCCTGAAAAGCACTGCACGGCGTTTATGTGCACGAGCGCGGTAAAACAGAAAAGTTTTTTTTCTATGTATTTTCTTACTTTTCAAACACGTGGTCGTTTTTAAATTTTCACACAAGGAGGGCGAGCACACACCGATCGTGTATTAGAATTTTCGAAAAGAAGAATTTTCCTTGGGATCGAGCCGTTTTAAATGGGAACGGAAGAGCTAAAACTCGGTTCTAAACGCTTCTTTTGACAAGTGTCATTTGTGATAGCTTCGCAAACACAGCTGTTCTGAAAGGAAATTTTTAGTTTCCCCAAAATTATGCAGCGTAATTTTGGAAACATAATTGGTCCAAGTTATCGCATGCGATATTATGTAAAGTAGTTCATTTTTCCGCTGCAACTACCAGCGCACTATGGGGAAAATTCCAATTTTTCGGGTATTAATTAATAACTTTTAAACTAAGCAAGATTTTTCGATGCGGTTTTTTTATTTGTGTTATGTAAACCCCTAGGAACATTTTTGGAAAAGAGGGTGTAGAAATTCGAAACTATTTTGTTTAATGCCTTTACTTAGGCTTGAGACGCGGGAATTAGTATTACAGACCAGAGCTGTGGGCGGCGATAAAGGGCGATCAAAATATAAACCGTGCGAAACGAAGTTCAATCTACGAGTGCTTTATTCCCACGCATCGCTTGTCGGCTATGCTGCGGGCGTGTAGTTACATGTTGCTTGGATTTACAGTGGCGGGACTTCATGCCGTAACCTTACGAACTACATTAAATTTCATACATAACTTCATTGACTTATTATTATTATTATTATTATGGTGTAACGACAGAGGGCGTGTCAACGCCCAACAATTAAAAAATAAATTTTTTTATTTTTAATTATATTAAAAACTGAATATTAATATTTATTAAAAGAGTGTTTTCTTTTTTACATAAAAATAAAGTTTTACGTTTGGAAAAACATAATTTGAGCTAAAAAGAACAAAAACAAAAATAACAATAGTTAATATTAACAAAAATGTTCTTCATTTTCAATTTCGTCATCACGCTCTTTAAATATAGTACATGTTTAAAAAATGCATGTTTTTAGTTAAACTGCTCTTAAAAAAGTCAAAGAATTGCTTTTTCTTGGTTAAAGTTGCTTTTTCCTTGCGCCATACATCAAAAAGCTACGCGTTTGAAATCTCGAAGGTAGAGCTGTCAAACGATTGATAGTTGAGCCATCGATAGTTTTGAATGTTTTGAAAAAAACAATCGAATAATAGCACTTTGAAAATAGGCTTCAAAAATATTGCAATCTTACAGCCGATAGGTTTAACATTTCTGTTATATAACATTTTTGGTATTGGACTTTACATTTTGAAATATTCTTAATATGTTACCAACAAAAAAATTTAAATTTTAATACTTTGAGAAAATGACTAAATACCCGAAAAATTGAAATTTTCCCCATAGTGCAGCGCCACTACAATAGTTTAATAGGTATTGGAACGGACAATGCCAATGTAATGGTAGGTACAAAGAGAGGAGTTTATGCTGAGTTAAAAATGTCCGTGCCGTCGCTAATATTATTAAGTGCGTTTGTCATTTCGTCCAATTGGCGGTAAATTTAGCTTGTAAGAAGACCTTGCCACAATCGCTTGAGTTCATTGTAAGCGAAACTTACGCATGGTTCTGCAAAAGCTCCAGTACGAAAATTGCTTATAGGAAACTGTACAAAAGCATAAATAATGATGAGGTAAAATAAACTTTATTATTTATGTGGGAATGGTAATTTCCCTGTATAAATACGATTCCCCTCGCTGCGATCAATGTTGCTTGTGGCTATCTCCACACTTTAATGTTTTCTTTTAAGATATTTGTATTTATTCTTATATTTTAATATACACGTTGGTATTAACTTAGGTTTCACATTTTCTTCTTGTTCTCAATTGTTTCGAGCCGAGCACACACAACACCTCTCGTAACCAGCACTCTACTTCTCCGACTATTCGATTCCTCTTTTCTTTGTCCGATCAACTCTGCGTTCGTCTACTCGATTATTTCATTAGGACACTCCCACTTATGCCTTTCCTTTATTCGGCCATCCGACATCCACATTCGTCCAGTTTGGATGATGGACACCATCTTTTCATATATTCCGCTACAGTATTAGTCCTATTGGGTCCCTCTTCTTCACCCAACTTTTCGACTAAATATCTACTATGCCTCAATTTACGGACTACTCTATAAGGTCCTAAATACTTTTTCTTCAACTTTAAACCAGCCCCAAACTGCGTTCGTTTGATGGCCACCAATTCATCAATATCGTACTCACTTTCCTTTTTTCGATCCTTATTATACGTCTTACTATTCTCTTCGTGTAGTTTTGCTCTGTTTTCTTTCGCTGTCTTACGTATCTCTTCCTTTTCACTCTGTAGTTCAGCTAGAAACTCTTCTTTCAATATGCCTTTCAACTCCATATCATACACCATCCTCATCTCAAAACCTGTCAAGATCTTAAACGGCGACACCTTTGTACTCCTAGGCGGTGACGAATTTATGAATTGTTGTACCCTACCGACATTCTTATACCAAGCCTTTGGATCTCCCACACACAATTTTGTCAATAATGATATGACAGTTCCCCTCGGCACTCCCGTGGCGATAAGCAAATTCTGTATATTTTGCGAATTACAGTACTCCTTAAATACGTTTGAAGTAAACGCAGAACCACGGTCAGTAACGACCCGTTTCGGATTTCCAAACAACTCTGATTGCCTTTGTAATCTATCAACCACCTCTACTGAACCAGTGCTCTTCGTCGGATACAACCATACACACTTTGAGAAAGCATCCACTACCACCAAAATATGATTGTACTGTTTTTTTGATAGCTCCATGGGACCCACATGGTCAATATGGAAAGTATTCAACGGTTCGTCGCCCTTATCAATACAATTCAGAAAACCTTCTTTCCGGCCTTGTTTCGACTCACTCACTATACATTCCAAACACGACTTGACAATCGCCTCCACTTTACCTGCCAAGCTCGGTATATAATAATCTCTCTGTACTAGATCAGCAGTCTTCTTTATCCCAAAATGACCTTGTCTATGAGCCATCAGAATAATCTCCTTTTCCATGCTAGAGGGTGTGACAATAAGTTCCTTAATGGGATCTTTATGCAAAATACCATACTGCATATAAAAATCGTCATACGTTCCTTGTTCTAACACCTTAAGAATCACACTTGTCCATTCGTCCAATCTTTGAGCATTCTGTACTTTACTCTTAACCGACGCATCGACGTGTTTCATTCTGACTCCTGACCGATGCTCAACCTCAAACTCAAAATCTTGCAAAAATATCGCCCAGCGAGCCACTCTTAGCGGAACTTCTCGTTTTTTCATGGTCATTGCAAACGCATTGCAATCCGTAACAATCTTTATTTTTATTCCCATTACATATTTTTTTCACTGCCTGGATTATAGCAAGTACCTCCAACCCATATGAATGATATTTCTCTTCGGCCGGCGTAGTCTTCCTACTCATATACTCTACTGGATGAAACTGTTGATCCTCCGAGCTTCTTTGCAACAAAATAGCTCCGTAACCAAACTTGCTAGCGTCACAATGAATCTCAGTAACCCCTTTTGGATTGAACAGCCGCAGGACAGGCGTATTAGTTAAACAAACCGTTAGCTGTTCAAACGAGGCCAATTCTTCTTCACCCATTTTAAAAGACACTTCTTTCTTCAACAGATTCGTGAGCGGTTTAGCGACCGCGGCGAAATCCTTCCCAAACCTACGGAAATATGACGTGAGCCCCAGATAAAAATTCTCAACCGCTCCCGTTTTCTCTCTTGACGGCTTAATCGTCCCGTTCTCTATAATGTATCCAAGGAAACTGACTCTACGCTGCAAAAACTGACACTTACTCCATTTTATCTTCAATCCTGAACATTCTGCCAAATCCAAAACTCTTTTCAGCTTATCGATGCCTTCTAATTCACTCTCTGCTGGTACGATAATGTCGTCCATATACAACATCAAAACGCCCTCATTTATAAGTGGCCTCAAAACTGCGAATATATACCGCGTGAACACCGCTGCCGAGTTATTGATTCCGAATGCGACAAAATTAAACTCGTATTGGCCATTCTGAGTAACAAACGACGTAAACTTCCTAGAATTCTCCTCTACGGGTATGTGAAAGTATCTCTTACGCAAATCGAGTGTTGTGAATACTTTTGCTTTCTGCAATTTGTGTAACACATCATCGATAATAGCCGTCGGGAAACTGTCTCTTACAATTTTCTGATTGAGTTTTCTATAGTCGCAACATAATCTCTTTTTACCATCTTTCTTTTGGACGAGGACAATTGGAGAAGAGTATTCCGAAACACTTTGTCGAATGATTCCTTCCTCTAGCCATTCCTCAATTTGCTGATCCACCCTTTTCTGTTCTTCATACGGTAAGCGCCTCGGTCTCTGATACACAGGCACTTCGTCCGTGAGTATAATCTTCTTTTCTACTGGACAATAAGGTGACTTCACTGGATTATACTTGGTAATCATATCCGTTATTATCTCCTTCGTCTTGACACCAAAATGTGAAAAATCGACTTCTGACACCATATCTTCTATCGCTTCTATCGTCATTATCTGTCCGAACGTATCCTTTAACTCCGCTACTTGGCTTGCTGATGACACATGGATATTTCGAATATCGGTATGATGAGCCATATTGGTTTGAACGCCTACCACTGTATCAGTTTTTTGACCTTTTTCCAAGGCCCTATTATCGTTATGGAAAACAACACCTTTTTTCCCAATTGTAACGCTCACTACTTCTAATACGTCACTACCGATTACTGCGCTATATAAAGTATCTCTATCTTTGACCACGTGAAAGCACATCTCAATCGGAATGCCAGCTCAGTATCGACCAAGAAAAGCCCAAGTGTACAGATTCTCTTTCGCCGATTCCAATTAATTCTTTCACTTGTGCCGTCAATGGAGCCGGACAGACCCGCTTATATGCGCTCTCACTCATAGTGCATATATCGCTACCCGAATCGAACAGCGCCGGTATCACCTCGTTATCGAAGCTAATATCCTTAACTACACGATTGTACATTTTCTGAACTAGTTGTTGTGGAGTCGATGCCTCATTCTTTATCTCTTTCTTTTTCCCCTTGCACTGATTCGCTTTATGACCCAGTTGATCGCACTTAAAACATTTAATGTCCTTCTGACCACAATCTCTAGCGAGATGATTTTTCTCTCCACACTTGAAACATCTAGGATCGTCTTTCCTACTCAATGTGCCTCGTTACTATTTGTTTCACTGCCACTCTCACAGTTTCACATAATAGAGTTTTCTCGTCTCTTGCCCACTCTCCGTGTGCCTCATTTCTCTTTCTCATTGTCCTCTGTGATACCTCCTTCGCTCACGCGTGCCCGAACATAATGGATAATGCCGTTACTGCTCTTCTGCTTGTGCTTTATTTTCTATATCGTCTTCGTCGCTCTCGTGGTATTTCACCATACCCATAGGCTATTGTGAAATTGCCATTTGTATGTGTGTGTCGCTCAATGTGTTGCTCTCTCCCTTGCCAAATTTTTCTGAACGTTTTCCAATCTGCTTCTCCTGGGTGTTTTGTATTATATTGCAATAATGTTACAACAATTTAATGATTGATGGACACCATTGCTTATATTTATCCCAGACGAGCCCCCATTAATGTGGGAATGGTAATTTCCCTGTATAAATACGATTCCCCTCGCTGCGATCAATGTTGCTTGTGGCTATCTCCACACTTTAATGTTTTCTTTTAAGATTGTTGAAATGTATTCAATTATATGTATCGATAGTTCTTACTCATCCCTATATTATCATCTCACAAACTCAAGGAGTTGTCTACGAGCCGCCGACAAGCAAATTACAAATATCACCAATAAACATGTAGTATTACTTTAAACCTAACAACGAGCAGTGTATTCATTCACAACAGGTTATGGACCCAGGCACTTTAAATTGAGCCACATGCCGTTGTAATAATAAAGGAAATACAGACATTTGTGAAACACAAAATTGAGCAATATATGTACATAGACGACGCAATCGTAAAAGTGTATGTGCGTATCGTCAAAGCATAAAAAACGAACGATCAGTAAACTGCAGAGACATGTTTGTGTGTGTGCGTATGTGAAACGGAGATCGGCAAAAACGTATGTACATATGTGCAGTAGCGGACAACTCAGGAAAAGAAAATCTGCAAAACGACACCGAGAAAGAAACGTTAAAATTTGAAAAATACAAAAACAAAACATAGTGTTGCTAAAGTTCTCAAAAAAAAATAAATGAACGTATTAAGCTGTACAAAGAGAAAAAATGAGTTACGCAAACATTAAAATAGATCCCCTCGGAAGGGAAAATTATGATACATGGAAAATACAGGTGCAAGCCCTTTTAATTAAAAACGATTTATGGAAATATGTGAACGGACAGTGTGTAAAATCAGAAAATCCATCGGCACAAACTGAGTGGGACACAAATGATGCTAAAGCAAAATCAGATTTAATTTTGTCAATCGCAACGACAGAATTAAGACAAATAAAAAATTGTGCCACATCAAAAGAACTATGGGAAAAACTAGAAAGTGTGTATCAATCAAAAGGTCCGGCGCGAAAGGCGCATTTATTAAAATCGCTTATATTACTAAAAATGCAAAACGGTGAAGACATGCACAGTCATCTACAAAAGTTTTTTGACATTCTAGACAAAATAAACGAAATGGATATGCAAATAATGGATGATCTCGTTACAATATTGTTGTTGTACAGTGTAACCGAAGAATACGAACAATTTAGAATCGCAATAGAAACGCAGGATAAATTACCTAATCCAGAATCATTAAAAACAAAAATGATAGAAGAATACGAGGCGCGTAAACGAAAAAACGTTGAAACACTACAAGACGCAATGTATATAAGAAAGTATGGACAAAAATATCAAAACAAAAATCAATTTGGAAAGCTTAAGTGCTTCAATTGTGGAAAAACCGGTCACAAGGCCAGAGAGTGTAGATCGAAAATAAAGTCTAAAGAATACAAATTTGAAGATAGAGATACCGCAAAAAGCAACGCAGCGGTAGCATTGCAAGCATTCGTTGAAGAAGGACAATGGTGTCTCAATTCAGGGGCGACATCGCAGGTAACATCAAAGGTAAAAAGAACAATTTAAAAACCTGAAAAATTAATCGCAAAGTTTAAAACTCGCAAATAATAAATCTGCTCCAATACTAGGAAGTGATGAAATACTTCTTGAAACCACGGTCGTGACGGCAAGTCTAGGCGAAACATTCTATGTTCCCGAGCTAAGGTCAAATTTGATGTCAGTGTCAAAAATCACAGATCACGGTTTTGAAGTCATTTTTCGTCGTACCGGTGAGGTAATAATCGATCCAAAAACAGGCAATAAAATTGCCACGGCAAATTGAAAGTCAAACCTTTATTATATAAATCAATCAAAACACCATGGAAATTTCGCACAAAACGAAACAAAAAATTTAACTGC
>JAWNNB010000565.1:0-84487 GCA_035043285.1 Drosophila subsilvestris
ATGACGTTCAAATGTTTGTTAGTCGTCCCATTAGTAGAATAAATGACTGTGTTCGTGTTTGTAAAAGTGAATTAAAAGCTATCAGTCAGTGGGCAAAAATCAATGGGCTAGGATTAAACCCAAATAAGTCGAAATGTATAGTTATAGGTAAAAGACAGTTCAACACAGACAATTTACATAAATTATCCATTGAAAACATACCTATAGAATATGTTAAACGGGCCAATAATTTGGGTTTTACATTTAATCAAACGTGAACATGGGATGACCACATAAATAAATCAGTCGGAAAAAAAAACAAAATACATAACGAAAGACTTTTTACCACTGAAAATCAAACAAACAATTGCAACTATGTACCTCACACCAGTACTTTTTTGTGGTATCGAAGTATTTAGTGAATGTAACTCCGCCAGCCAACGAAAGCTGCAAGTTGCTTTTAATAATATTGCGAGATATATAAATAATAGACATAGAACTGACCGCATTTGATGATTAAGATATTTGATATGCCACTCAAATCCTGAACAAACCTTAGGGTCTTAACATTACTGCAGAAAATTATATACACCAAAGAACCCAGTTACCTATGTATATGAAAGACTTACGCTTAGCACGTCAAGAAGGACCAGAAACATTAAGACATTTAAATACAGGTACTCCTACACAATGCGGCAATTTTTTGTATATGCTGTTCGCATTTGGAACCAACTTCCCAACGGCCTTAAGGCCATTAGTGGCGTGAAGCAATTCAAAATCGCACTGGAGGAACATATATTACGCCAGTAAATGTTAGTACATAAGTTAAATTATAATTATAACTGTAATCACTCATAAATTCTTCTAAATCCTGAATATTTAAATGTTAATAGCTATTACAATTGTTACGACTAGCGCCCTAATTTATAAGTAGTAATATGCTTGTCGCGCTAGGATGGAAAAATACAAAATACAAATACATCTAGAACAAATATTCTACATATACCATTTAGATTATACATCTCCTCCGCGAGAGGCCGCTCGCGCACTGCACACTGAGTGTGATCGAGCGAGAATAGCGTCAGCAACGCCAGAGGAGGTGGGGGAAGCAACTGAAAATGAATTTCTTCATTCTGGCTACAATAATGATCCGATCTGTACCAAATTTGGCGATCTGGTAGATATGGCCATTCTCTACGATACTGCGTTTTATCGTATCTTCAAAATTGTGGCTGCCACAGATTTTCTTTCTTTCTGAAGGCGGAGGGGGCGTGGCAAAATTTTGAAAGAAACTTGATTCAGTGTGATATCACATGAGTCTGGAAACAAAATTTGGTTGCTCTAGCTTTAATAGTCTCTGAGAAATAGGGGTCCAACAAGACGGACAGACAGACAGAGACTCGGCTATTGATCAAGAATATATATACTTTATGGCTTCGGAAAATTTTCTTTCTCTGCGTTACACACATCCACTTTTACCACAAATACAATATACCCCTTAATTCTTTTTGAGTACGGGTATAATTAAGTAGATAACTTCTATATTTAAAAAGTTATTAATTTTGCAACATGTTCAGAGAAAACGAGCCACTGTGCGTTGTCTCTATCAAGGGCGAAAACTTGACGCCGTTGAAGTGGCCCTTAGCACGAGTGTTTCCCACCCGTCGAGCTGTCAACAAGCTGTGTGTCCTACCCGTTGAGGATCCTGGTCTTTCAACGGGGGGAGTATGTGTGGAGCAGCAGCTTTTAATAGCTCTTAAGTCAATAAAATCAGCCAGCGCCGATCCCAACGAGGGAGAGGTACTATTTCCAGGGAATCTTCTAGAGCCAGACTCTCAAGGAGGCTTGAGCCAGAGCCTCAACGAGCTGGCAACTGCTATCTACGCTTACACAGCGGTTCTGGCAGGCGTATTCCAAGGACTAGGTCCACAGCCTGCAACGCAAAACCAAGGGGCAAACGTCGTCGCCCAATCTGGAGGTTAGTACAATGGTCGTGATCAACGAGGACAACATGCCACCGCAGCGCTGGAGTACCATCAAAGTCAGCAGCGTGGTTGTAGGGCCGATGGAAAGATTCGGGTCGCCGAGGCAAAAACGGTAACAGGCGAATTTAGGCGTCCAGTCCATAAGGACTTTCCATGACCCAAGTGGCCAGAATGTTGAAGCGCCAAATAATTTAGAATAAAATTAATTGTAAGTTAATGAAGCATATCGAACCAACCGTATACTTTGATTTGGACCGTTTTTTGTTGCAGCAGCTAAACCAAACCTTTCAACTTTTCGCCATGTTTAAAAAATGTAACTACAATCGTTTCGTAAATTTTACAACGTGGTTCTGGTTTCAGTTCTCATATACTTTTAAATCAACTTCATTTACGGCGTATCGTCCAATCAAGAATTAAAAACCGAAAAACTGGCTTTTAAAAGTAAAAAGTTTTGATTTCAAATTCAGCGCTCCAAATTTTTCTTTTTTTTGATTATGTTTTAGTATTTTTGTTTTTTTGTCTGAGTAAAATAAGACCAAATAAAATATTTCAATACGCACCTGTTGAATATACCATTTTTTTGGCAGGTTAACTACATCGACGAAATGTAGATAAGTTTTGCGTAAACCTAAAAGAAATAGTAATAATAAAGTAAAATAATATATGAAAATATATGTAACGTGAGGTGTACCCGGCACTTTCTATAAACATATACATATATATATCTATTATATAAATTTGCAGATAAAATCGTGTATGTAAGCGTCTACCTCCTAAACGCGTGCACCAAATTGCTTTTTTTTAAATGATAGCCAGAGTATGTGGCTTTGTTTCTATACAAAAGTTTGTACTTTTCTTTAAATATGTTTCTCGATAATTTAAGATTAATCAAAACAAAATTTTAAAATTTGATTTAAAATTGTGTGTTTGAACGACTATTTCATTTAATTTTGTGTCAATCTGTACCTTTTATTGTGAAAAATTGTTTTCTGAAAAAATTACAATTTCTGTAAGTATATTTGTTGCTTTTGAAAATGTGTACGTTTTAAAGGTCAAGTTCAGGTCAAATATACCATCCACCTGGTCAAGGTCAAATATACCATCCAACTGGCTCTTTGTTTCCTTTCGACAACGCAGACCATACATTTTTGCAATTTTATTTTATTAGGAACGCGGTAGACCAACACGCGGAGAAAAATGATTTTCGATTTGCAAGATATGTTCCATGAGCACAACGAATTGGTTCAGCTATTCAAAAACGTCGCTTGATCGAATGACATCTGACGATCATAAAATTGTTATTCGAGCTGATAAATCACCGGTTGGCGAACATGCAAGGCGTTTAAATTGTCCTTCATCGTAGAAATAAACAACTTCAACGTCCATCGCTGATATGATTCACTACAATGTCCCATATTGTTTTGGAGCGGCCAAGATCGCTATAATTTCAACATTAAAATGATGAATCCAGTAAACGGTAAATTGATGAATAATTTATGATTGATTTTTATTTTAATTGAAATTGAATTTAATTCAATTGTAGGACGAAAAGGAACACAGAAAGTTAGTGCAATGAATTATTACGCATACAGGCTGCAGATACGGCAAAATCAAGACAACCACATATTGAGGTGTACTGCACTTTTCCACCAGTATATTTTTGACATGTATGCATAAATTGAATCGAAACGGTTGAATTTTCTTCGATTCAACCAAGCCAAATTACTTTCCAAAGAGTATGTTTATTTGCGTGATGCCATTAAGAACTATGATAATATTACCGGCATCGTATGTTGGATGTCCACGTCATATGTTTGAGGTCGCGCAAGATGCGATATCATACGTTCGCCGTTACGGTCGAATTATTGTTTGTTGGCCAAACATCGAAAGATCACCATGATATTTTAGCAAAAATTAAAATCACTCATGGATTTAATTGTCCAACACGGTGCATTTGGGTCTGTTCAATGTTGGATGTATTCAATTGAATGGCAGAAACGAGGCTTGCCTCATGCGCATATTTTGATTTGGCTGATTGAAAAAATAAGGCCAAATCAAATTGACGATGTGATTTCGGCAGAAATTCCAGATCAGACAGTGAATCCAGAATTGTTTGAAGTGTCACCAAAAATATGATTCACGGTCCACGTGGTGCGTTGAATTTGAATTCACCCTGTATGGTTAAAGGGAAATGCTCCAAACGTTTTCCAAAAAATTTGGTATCCGATATAGTGACGGGCAACGATGGATATCCGGAATATCGGCGTCGATCAACTGAAGATAATGGTCATTCGGTAACGTTGAGATTTAAAAATCAATATTTGAAGATTGATAATCGTTGGGTTGTGCCATATTCACCGTTATTATTTAAGATTTATAAAGCGCACATAAACGTAGAGGTCTGAAATTCAGTTCAATCTATTAAATACATTTGCAAATACATCAACAAAGGCAGTGATATGGCTGTTTTTGGAGCAGTTGCTAATGTTACCGATGAAATCACTCAATTTCAAATGGGCAGAACAACTTTAACTGTATTTTTTTCGTTGTGTCAAGCAGATGATTTTGCGAAAAGTATAGCCACGTTCAGTCCAGCAAAGCCAACTCAATTGTGGCAATAACATCAAAATTATTTCTCAGAGGATTTTTGACATCGATTGCGCCGTCAAACGGGTGATATAAACATGGACTATACGTCGGAAATTTACAACGAAGCAGTGATCGCTATTGAAGACCTTTGCTTGATGATGGCAAGCAATACACGACCTTTTCAACAAAGAACTGGAGCGTGAACAACAGTATGATCATGCCGAGCTTAATGCGTTTGTGCAAAACAATGAGCCACATTTAAATATCAATCAGATAATGTTTTGTAGGCAAGCAATACACGACCTTTTCAACAAAGAACTGGAGCGTGAACAACAGTATGATCATGCCGAGCTTAATGCGTTTGGGCAAAACAATGAGCCACAGTTAAATATCAATCAGAGAATGGTTTACGACCAAATATGGTGGACTGTTCTTTTTGGATGCAGCCGGAGGTATCGGAGAAACGTTTGTCATTTCGATTATTTTGGCTACCAGTCAAGCCCAATGTAGAATCGCATTGGCTCTGGCTTCGTCTGGCATCGCTGCCACATTATTGGATGGTGGTCGCACGGCGCACTCCGCCCTTAAGTTGCCCTTGAGCACGCAGGCTGACGATAATGCAACATTTCAAAAAGATTTGCAATGGCGAGAGTTCTGCAGCAATGCTCTCTTAATCGTACTTTGAAAGATTTTCATGGAGATGATCGATTGTTCAGTGGTGCTTTGATATTTTTGGCAGGTGATTTCAGACAAAAATTTCCTGTAGTCAAACTAAGAACTGCTGCTGTTTGAAAACATCTAATATGTGGCGCTCTGTGAAAACACTTAGATTGACTACAAATTTACGTATTCAATTGCAAAACGATGCTTCACTAGATGCGTTTTCCAGACAACTGTTAGACATTGGTAATGGCATACTTCCCTTTGACAATTCTGGCTTCATAACGCTTCCAAATAATTTTTGCACTTTTGATTCATCCAAGAAAGACTTGTACAAAATTATAGAAACCATGACTGGTTGAGAATTCCGATGATTCCGACTAACATGCCATTTGATTTTAAACGACTACCATTTCCAAATCTTGTTTTGCTTTTGCTATGACACAAGGACAGTCGTTCCAAATTTATGGTTTAAATTTGGAGCATCCGGTATTTTCACATGGTCAACTGTATGTAGCTTGCTCACGAGTAGGCAAACCTTCGGCATTTATTACACTAGTCAACACGACATTTCCGCTGTGGCCCAAAATTACTTTTTCTAATAAATTTTGGGATTTTAAATTTTTTAAAGAATAATTTTTTTTTGTATGGTTTATTTTTTTTTTAAAGATTTTTGCAAAATTTTTTTTTGTTTTCTTTTTTTTCATAACTAGGTATCTTATATCTGGTTATATCAGCTTAACGTCTGGAAGATATTAAGCTTTCAAATTCAAATTTGATCATTTTTATGGGATATTTTTCCACAAAATTTTGACTTTAAAAACTCAATTGAACGATTTGGGGAGGATCCTGGATCTTCCAAAAAGTAAAGCCGAGCTTCTTGGATTTTTTCTAAAGGATGCCTTTTTATAGTCGCTTATAGTCGCTTATATAGCTTATAGTCGCGACTCTACTTTTATACCTGTACTCAGTCAGTATATAAATTTGTGAGCTTATGATTGAAATTTATATAATTTTTAAAATTTAAAATTTTAAATTTTTTTGCTACATCTGTTAGCTACATCTACATCTAAAATGTAGATTATATATCTAGAACAAATGTTCTACATCTACCATTTAGATTCTACATCTCCTCTGCGAGGGGCGCTCGCGCTTTTCACAGGGCAGAGTGTGTGCGAGCAAGAAAGAGAATGAATAGCTTCAGCAACGCCAGAGGAGGTGGGGAAGCATCTGAAAATTAATTTCTTATTCTGGCTATAATAATCTTCCGATTTGTACCAGATATGGTCATTCTCTACGATGCTGCGTTTTTAGTTTTATTGTATCTTCAAAATTGTGGATGCCACAAATTTTCGTCCCTTGTGAAGGCGGAGGGGGGCGTGGCAAAATTTTGAAAGAAACTTGATTCAGTGTGATATCACATGAGTCTGGAAACAAAATTTGGTGGCTCTAGCTTTAATAGTCTCTGAGAACTAGTCGTCAAACAAGACGGACAGACAGACAGACAGAGACTTGGCTATTGATGCTGATCAAGAATATATGTATATACTTTATGGGGTCGGAAAATTTTCTTTCTCTGCGTTACACACATCCACTTTTACCAAAAATACAATATACCTCTTAATTCTTTTTGGATACGGGTTTAACAACAATATTCTTTAAAAAAATTGAAAACACGAAATCTATCAGAAAAAGTAATTTTGGGACACAGTGGGGAAAAAAGTTACATTTTGTCGAGTTGTGTAATTGGCCACTAGACAGAGAAGAACAACAATCACCAGCAGGCTGCACTCAAGTGCCCGGCTCGGTAAAGAAAAACCAGATCAATATGCGGTAAAATAAAAGCTAGAATCGGAGGGATTGTCTGAAATTGACGACGAAGCCAATGCAGGGTACGAGATTGACATAGTCATTTTTTTAGGGGAGAGTCCCTGCTCCCGTTTGTCTTCATAGATACAGGGGCTGCAAAAAACTACATCAAACCCCTAAAAAAACTTTAGGTAGAAGTAGAAGCCCCATTTGTTGTTGAGTCTTGCACGGGTTTAACAAGGTCGAGCGTAAATGCTTTCTGACCATCTTCGCCTTAAAAACCCGTTCTTTATCCTGCCAAAGCTGTCAACTTTTTATGGAATCATAGTTCTTGATACATTAACTAAAGCAGGAAAGAAAAGCTTCACTTTGCAAATGAATCTAAAAAATTCTATTCCACAAGTGCTCCAGCGTCAGATTCACACAAGACATTGTAGTCCCACCAGCTGTAATACCCTCTGCACACTGAGCCCATCCCGGAGAAACGGTGGGAATTTATGAAAAATGTGAAACTCACATTTTCACACTGCCACCATCCACCATCCCCCATCCATGAGAAACAGCTGATGCTCATAATTGCGTGCGGAAATTTGTTTACGTCTGTAATTAATTGAAGCGTGGTCATTTGTGACTGCTTCTACAAAATAAATACAAATATATATTATAGGACTTTTTAGAAGCGGTTCGGGACATTTTGGGAGAAGGTTAGGTTAGGTTTGCAGATGAGATGTTCCAGGGTTTCAATAGCCCCGGATTCATCGCATTTCCTGCAGCTGCCACTGTTGGTGATGCCTAGTTTGACAGCATGTGCCGCAGCCAGACACTGACCTGTGAGTATTCCCACTAGCATTCTGCAGTCCTTCCGTGGTAGGTGCAGTAGGTAGTTGCTGAGTTTCCTATTGCGCTCCTTTCACATGGTTTTGCAGGTGGTTGTGTTACTCCACCTGTTCCTTGCTTGAGTGTCGGCCTGTTTCTCTAAATCGCTTTGGAGCGTTCTAAGCGAGTCAGGGACGTTCTCAGTTCTGTCGTTTTCCAGCCCAACACCGTCCTTTGCCAGAACGTCCGCCATCTCGTTACCATCGATGCCTTGATGGCTGGGAACCCAGTAGATCCGCACTGAATTAGTCGTGCTTAGGATTTCTAGTGCCTCCCTGCTTGCCAAGACATTTTCGGAACTGACTGCTGACGACTGCATTGATATTATAGCCGCCTGTTGATAACAGGTTGACCACGTCGTGTGGACGATCCCGTTGACTGAGCAGCCTCCGCCGCTTTCCGTATAGCAAAAACTTCCGCCTGGAATATGCTGCATTGGTCCGGTAGCTTATAGGACAGCCTTATCTCAGGGTCTGTACAGTATATGCCCGCTCCTACTCCTCCTTCCATCTTGGAGCCGTCTGTGTAGATGTTGAGGTGATGAGTCTGGTCCCGACCCTCTTTCCAGTCATCGGGTCCCATAAATGAGGTTGTCTTGACATTCAGGCAAGTTCTGGAGATCATGTAGTCAGTTGAACTGATCATGTCTCGACCAATTGAACTGTGCCCGAATCCGTGTAGCGACATGTTTCCTGATGCGACTAGGCATTGTGCTGCCTTTCCTGCACTCAGTTGCGCGTGGATGTCTAAGGGATCGATTCCGAGTAATGTTTCGAGAGCTTTTGTTGGGGTTGATCTCAGCGCCCCTGTAATGCAGAGCATTGCCTGCCGCTGAGTTCTTTCCATAAGCTTATTGTATGTCTTTTTTTCCGTAGCCTGCCACCACACTAAGACTCCATACAGCAGAGTCGGTCGCACCACCGAGATGTAGATCCAGTGCATTAGAGCAGGTGATAGGCCCCTTGTGCTGCTAAGCATCTTCTTGGATGCGTATAGCGCAATGGTGGCCTTTTTCACCATTTCCAATACATTGGGTCTCCATGCCAGCTTGCTGTCCCGTACTATGCCGAGGTATTTGACTTGTGTTTTTGGTGTCAGTCTGGTTCTGTCAATTTTCGGGGGGATCCATATCGGCACCTTATATCTCTTGGTAAAGAGGATGAGGTCCGTCTTGTCCGCGTTGATACTGAGTCCTACTTCTTCCGCCCACTCACATATCTCCCTGAGTGTTGATTCCATTATAGAGCTGAGGGTCGATGGACATACTCCCGTGATAATTATGCTTATGTCGTCCGCATAGGCTGTTATTTTTTGGGCTCTCCTCTCGAATCTCTTTATTAGGTCGTCGACCACCAGATTCCATAGGAGGGGCGACAGGACCCCACCCTGAGGTGTGCCTCTGTGCGCCCCTTTTACCATGGAAGCGGTGCCCCACTCTGAATACACCCGTCTGCAGCTGAGAAGGTTCTTTATCCAGAAGTTGATTGCGGGATGCGTGTTGGTCGCTTCAAGGCGGTCCATTATCGCGTTCGTATTCACGTTGTTGAATGCTCCGGATATGTCTACGAACACTCCTAGAGCATACTTTTTATTATGAAGGGCTCTCTCGATGGTGGCTACTAGCGAATGCAGTGCCGTCTCGACCGATTTCCCTTTCGTGTAGGCTGGCTGGTTGGTTGACATCTGTCCCCCTACATCATTCCTGATGTGTAAATCCAGCAGCTTTTCTAGAGTTTTGAGTAGAAAGGAGGTGAGGCTTATCGGTCTATAATCCTTGGGGCTCATATGGCTGCACTTTCCTGCCTTTGGTAGGAAGACAATCCTCGAGGTCCTCCATTGGATAGGGATATAGCCTGTGCTCAGGCAAGCTGAGTATATGGCAGAGAGCCATGGGGTGATCACGTCTTTGGTCACCTGTAGCATGGCTGGGAATATACTGTCTAGTCCAGGTGCTTTTATACCCACAAAGGAGTCTATAGCCCAGTGGATTCTCTTAGACGATGGTCGCTAGGTCCTGATGCGTTGTAGCGTCAGCAACCTCGGTGCAGCCTGGGAAGTGAGCTTCCATTGGTGCTGTTAGGGCACTGGCCCCCTCCCACAACGCCTCCAGTTGGCAGACCTTTTGCGTCAGCCACTTGAGTGTGGCGTCGTCCATACATTTAAGTATTTTGCAGAGCAGAAGTTCCTCCACGAGTTTCTCTGTTCCTTTCGTATTTCCTTCTTGTACTCCCTGAGTAGGGTTTTGTATTCCTCATTGATTATCTCATCGTTCGCCAGTTTGGCTATTTTGAAGAAGTCTTTGAGGTTGTTTCTTTGAAGCGATAGGTCCCGGTTCCACCAAAGTGGTTTGGTCTTCTTTTTCGCTCTCGAGGGTGGGCATGATCCGTGGTACGCATCCAGCAATTCCTTGGATAGTGTTTCTAGGGACGTCTCTATGTCTTCCGGAGATTTAACTGTGCCCGCATGAGTCGCGAGCTTCGAGGTAACTGTCTTTTTAAACTTTTCCCAGTTTGTGTTCCGGGGGTTTCTATAGACAGTTATCTTCGGAGAGTGTTTAAATTCGCACTTGAACTGAATGTACTTGTGGTCTGAGAAGGATGGTCTTTCAAGGACTCTCCAGTCAGATACCAAAGTACTCTTTCCCGTTACGAGTGTTAGATCTAGCACGTTAGATGAGGTGGGACCTACGTAGGTATATTCCTCCCCCACGTTTGCTTCATCTAGGTTAGTTGATAGGATAAAGTCTAGAAGTGACTCACCTCTGTCGTTAATATCGGGGCTTTCCCACACGCTGTGGTGGGCGTTTGCGTCCATACCAACTAGAAGTTGCTGGTCTTTCGGACTGGCTTCCGTGACCAGACTCCTTAGTTCTTCCGAAAGAGCTGATCTGTCGTGTGCCATATAGCAGGAAGCTACCACCAGGCGCTTGTCCTCGCTTTCGAGCATCACCGCAGTCAGGTCGTCAGTGCTGTAATGAGAGATAAGGTAAGCATGGATGTCCTTCCGTACGAGTACGGCGGTTCTGGTCCTGCTTACCGATGGTGAGTGAAAACAGTTATAATTGGAGGACTTTAGTCCGGACACAGAATTGCCAGAGGCAATCCAAGGCTCCTGGACCAAAGCTATGTCGACGGGCCTTTGCTCCAAGGCTATAAGGAGCTCCGCCGACGCGAGTTTACTCTTATGGAGATTGAGCTGCAGCACCCTCACTGTCATGAGTGGCTGGCTCAACCTCCCTCGACGGGTTGACTATGACTGTCAAATCACCGTCCTCTTCCTCTTCAGAGTCGTCCAGCGCAAGCCCCTGGGCGGCCTCCAAGATGGACTCCAGACCGAGGTCCTTCTCCACATCGCCTACCTGGAGGGTGTGCGCGTCCGTGTCTTCGGGGTGGCGCTTTTTGAGGCGGAGGTAGACACTCCCCATGCCCCATGCCATTTTCTTGAATCGGGGGTACAGCAAATCCTCTGCCTCCTTGCTGATCTGGAGGATCGCACTCTGGCCCCCCTCGTTGGGTAGTGGGCTACCAATGTGCAGTATCCTCCAATTCGCCGTTGGCACGTCCGGATTCTGCCGCTGTAGCAGCTTCAACGCACGGTCCCCTTGGATCGCGATGGGGAAGAGTACCTTCGCCTTTGGTATGGACGGTATTAGCTCCCTGTCCACCACCTCCAGTCTGGCCCCCTCCCACAACGCCTCCAGTTGGCAGACCTTTTGCGTCAGCCACTTGAGTGTGGCGTCGTCCATACATTTAAGTATTTTGACCCCATTCAACCACCCAGCACCATCGAACGTGGGCATGGGGGCCGTTGGGTCCTCCTCCATTCTCCCGAACAGCGATTCCACGAGCTGCGCGTGCACCATCTTCCACCGCGCCGCCGTCATCTTGCCGTTGTCGTCGCTCCGGTCAATGAGTGCCATGATCAAGTGTTGTTTGGTCACCTCACTGACCTTTGCTCTGGGCTTCTTTGCCTTTTTGGGTGGAGGTCCCGCTACCTTAGGCCCGCGTTGCCGCTTGCTCGCCGGAGTGTCTTTGATGGCGCTCTCGGTCGAGCGGTGCCTTTTGGTGGCGAGAATCTCCTCCACCTTGTTAGAAAATTCGTCCTTCGACGCCTTCATCTGCGGCATCTGCGCAAAGTGTCGACGGCTTTCCTCAACCTTCTGCTCGGCGCAGGCTAGCTTGGACTTCTCCTCCTGGGAGAGGGCCTCTCTGCCTTGGAGCCGGCTTCTGATCTTGAGCGCCGCCTTGTATTGTGCCTTTCGCCTTCAATCCCTCCCTTGAACGCTTCGGCCCTTCCCTACGCAGGGAGCTGGAACCAGGTTCGGGCGAGCGAAGAAGGCTGTCTTCCTCCGTCTTGCTGACCGAGAGCACGCTCTCCAGGTCCGAGTCTGTTTCGACTGCGGCACCTGTGCGGCTCAGCCTGGAGTGAGTCGGTTTTTTGGCAATAGCATTACAACTGACATGACCTGCTCCCGTCATGTCCGAGGTGTGACCGCTGGCGACACGCAGAGAGGATTGCTCCTCCCCGTGCTCGCCGGTGGTAGCAGTCAGCCCTTCCACCGACGTTCCACCGACAACCCGTGTTTGACCGTCTGTCCGCTCCATTATTGGCCCGAGGGTCCATACCGGTTGACCACCCCCTAGCGTTTTATGCCTACCCGCCAGGCACCTCCAGCCATGGCCATGGTTCAGTTCCCCCAATTTTGTTCGGGAAGACCTGGACCTGGCCTTGGCTAGACACTGCATTGCCACGGACAGAGCAAGCGGCAATGCATTACCCGATCCGGGATAATCCAGTGCCCATTGCCCAGCCGGCACCCTCGGGGAGGGTTCAGCTGGAGGATTTTTGCCAGCTTGGGAGAATTTTGTGAGAAAGATGTAGCCGAAAACAAAGATGCGCTTTTTAATGAAAATTTTATATCGCCGTAGCATTGTACACTTTGGGCTGAAATTCTGACGTTTAACACTGGGGTAGCAAAGTTTTTTTTTAGCTAAAAAAACTGTTTTTTTGGCCAGCTGCTAGTTAAGCATTATAGCTCGAGGCTGTAATTTCTTGCTGCTAATATATTAAGAAAATACAGTAGGGGACAATGAAATGTGGACACTCATTTAAGCTAACTTTAAACCGATGGCGCGAATTCACAAACATCTAAGACAGTCGGAAATTATTTGTATTGCAAAGATAAATTCATTGGCTGTAAATGTATGACCTGTTTTTATTTCACAAAGCAACCAGTTTCAACAAAAAATTAAAAATGTAAAATTAGTGAAAATCAACAAAACTTGGACTGTAAATGATTGGAGAAACGTAATGATTGTTGGACGAATCAAATGAATCTGTTGATGTAGATCCACTTGATTCTTGGTGATTGTCAATATGACATTCGTATGCTGAAATGAAATTTGTATGCTACCGGTTCATGTACCAGTAACAAATGGTCGCCGCAATCGGTACTTGAACAAATTGGGCTTCGGAGATGTGAATACGTCAGAGTTTTCTTTCGTACTGATTTTATTCGGTAAAATGCGAGGTATATATACAGCTTCTATAAGTACAATTGTTTACTTAGGATCATAGGTTTGTTTAATTAGTTTTAAATATAAGTAGGTATGAAAACATGCTATATTTATTTATGGCTAAACAATCATTACAAATATCACTGCATGAGTTCGGGTCCAAAGGTCCGTGGGTCAGGTCTAAGATAATTTTATGACTGTCGTATCATGCAGATGGTGTGACATTTTACCACTGCAAGTTATTTATGACTGTATTATCAATATAACACGTTATGTACATGCATGTGCATGCACGTGCATGCACCTGTCTGTTGGATATTTATTTAGGTCAGCGGTGCATATTTATTTGGGTCAGTCAAAGATGGTGTATTTAGGGTTGGCTGGAAATTCCTAATACCTAGTAGCTAAAAGGTCTACCTATACGGTTTGATATTTAATCTAAATCGTACATACTCCCGGCCGTTGAATATAGTATGTTCAACCATCGTTAATGTTGACTGTAAACGGGTGACTTGTTGTGTTGATTCCATCCGCTGATGTGTGGTGCTGTGGTCTGTGCTGAGATGTGTTCCTGATTTTGTGCCATTTCTTTGCCAAATGAACTATTACAATGATCATGATGAAAATCAATGCAATGTACATGGCAATATGGTGATGCTCGATCGTTTCAAGCTTGTGGGGTAACTTGAGACTGGTAGGTGGTAACAATCCTTTTCTTATCCTTGTCATTTAATGTTTCATCATTCCTTGATGTTGTATATGAAGCACGTTCAGTTGATGTTTCGTTGAGATCACTTTCTGCGAAACGAGCGTAAGATGAATGCCATGTGGTCTCCATTGTGCTCTGACTTGTTACAGTCATCAAGGAGTTTCGGATGATGCATCCAGGTTTTGCGGTCAGTATGCCTGAATTTTGTAATTTGATATCCGATATCCCATCAGCACAAACTGCTGATAGCTGCAATGATGATTTTGTCGCAAATATCCATTGATTTTTTCCATGCATACTCAACCATATAAATTATTTTTTGTTTTGACTAAGTTGCATGATGAGTCTGTTTTATTGTGAAACATTTGTACTTCACAACTTGTTTCAGCTGAGAACATTGTTTGTTTATTGTAACATATGAACTCAGTGTCTGCTCTTGGATGGCAATTTTTGAAGTCATTGTCTGACAGTTCAACGAATTCATCTCGGTGACTGTTGATTGCAATATACGGTGTCTTGACTTCGAACATACTTATCCCATTTTCAGTTGGTAGTGGGATAGATGTCAGCTTGTAGATTTCCAGTTCGTATGCTGAGACTAATGGAAATGTCACTCGGATGATTGCATGATTATCTATTATCGTGCCTTCAGCTTTCATCATCCGATAAAGCATAAGCATATTCTCGGGAGTTACTGGGAGGCTTTGTCCTGGTTTTAAATGATCCCGTATTTGCTCGAGCTGCTCCTTTAAATGTCGTGGAGAAATTAACACAGGGCTTATCGTGCTGTGTCGGATATCTGTCAAGACATTGATGATTTCGGCTTGCATTCGTTGTAAATTTGCGGATAGCAGAGTCAATTGAGTAGACAATGTTATGTACCATTGAAATGCAACGAAATGATCAGCCCTTCCTCTTGACTCGCTGATAAAATCCTCAATGATGTTTAATCGCTTGGAATTGGAAATTTCATCCCTTTTTATCACATTGATAGTTGAATCAATCAATGATGTTTGATTTTTCAACAGCGTTAATAAATACTCCTCGTTGTCCTTAACCTTTCCTATGGTTTCTGACATTTCGCGGGCATACGTTGAGTCCAAGACGCCAAATAGACTGCTTGCAATATTTCCAACGATGTCCAACGGTGCTCTTTGCCTACGTGTCTTTGTTAATAACGTATTTTCAGTTTGTAGGTCCTCTTCAATATGTTTGAAATGCTGATACATACTGGTACATGCGTCTACTTGTGTAAGCTGTGTACACAAGTGTCCGATTTTTGTAGTCCCCATAGTAAATGTTTGCATGTCTTTCCAGTAAGGCTTTAAATTATAATAGACAATGATGGTTCAATCGGTTGTCGCAAGTTGGCTGGTTCCTACTTTCTCAAAGTATATACCTGGTTTTGATCAAAACTGGGTTATGTTTATTGATTGCGCCGTTGCTAATGGTAATAGCAACAACATAACCATCATGGCCATAGTTAAAGATACTTTATTAGGCGGTGTCCTTTTCCTAGGCTGCTTATCTTCGGATGATTCTTCATCATCATCTATTGGATGTTTATAAATGGGTTCCTCTTCGCTGAACAGTGGAGCTATATGTTGAATTTCCCGTTTGAAGATTCCCTTGTCTGTTTTAACTTCGACAACTCGTACAAAGTTGTCCTTTCCATGAAAAATTCGAACGATCCTTCCTAACGGCCATTGTAAGACCGGCGTGTTATCCTCCTTTAGTATTACTAACGTTCCTTCCTTAATATTTGCCGACGATTTCCTCCACTTTTTACGTTGCTGCAACTGTTGTAGATATTCATGAGACCATTGTGTCCAAAATGAATGATTTAATTTTGAGACTGCTTGCCATCGATGTCCTAATGTTTTCGGTTGCTGGGATGGCTCACTGTCGGCTTGTGCAGTTAACGGTTCACCAATCAAGAAGTGCCCTGGAGTTAGTGCTGTCACATCGTTTAGGTTGTCGGATATCGGTGTTAACGGTCGAGAATTTAATATGGCCTCTATTTCGACGATAACGGTTTCCAACTCCTCATATGTTAAGTCTGCCGTTGTTACATTCTTTAATAGCAGATTTTTCGCTGATTTCACTGCAGCTTCCCATAATCCGCCAAAGTGTGGTGCACGAGCAGGTATAAATTTGAATTGTACCCCTTTTTTGTTGCACTCCTGGATTATATGCGTTTGAGCCTTTTCCGAAAATATCGCTTCTTCCAACTCTTGAAGCTTGTTTCTGGCTCCTACAAAATTTGTGGCATTGTCGCAGTGGAGCATTTGACACTTTCCTCGACGAGAGATGAATCGTCGAAGTGCTGCCAAAAATGCTTTAGTGGTGAGATCACTGACTAGCTCTAAATGTACTGCTTTAGTCGTGAAGCAGCAAAATATGGCTATGTAGGCTGTGTTAGGCTTCTTTCCTCGAATTTTATAGTGGATTTTGAATGGTCCACAGTAATCAACACCAGAGTTGAGGAATGGTCTAGCTTGTGTGACACGAAGAGGTGGAAGATTTCCAATTATTTGTTCCAGTAATTTTGGCCTGGCTCTTGTGCACCTCGCACAGTTCTGCACAATGCTTCTAGTTGTTCTTTCCTCTCAGTATCCAGAACTGCTGCCGTGATGCTGTCAGCAAAGCCTGGGGACCGCAATGCATATTTTCCTTGTGTATTTTTAAAAGAATCATTTTAACGATTGGATCGTTATAGGGTAAGAGCATTGGGTGTTTGGCGTTAAAGGAAATATTTGCCGCTTCCAGGCGACCTCCTACTCGCAAAATGCCATCTTGATCCAAAAATGGCGTTAACGCATTAATAGAACTTCCCTTTTGTGTCTCATTATGCCTTGTGATGTATTTAATGTCTTCATTAAAATCATTGCGTTGTATGTTCCGAATGACAATTTTCTGTGCCTCTTGTATTTCCTCAAGTTGGACACTTTGGCTTGTGTATCTCTTCCTTCGTCGGAAGCGCATGATGTAAGCTATGATTCTCAGTAGCTTGTTGAATGAATTGTTGTGCTTTACTTTGTAAATTATATCCTCCTCTTGAGTGATGGTCATAATCGTAGATTGACCAGCCTTTTGAGGATTTGCACACGTCATCTCATCTTTTGTGGCCACAAATGGAGGTGGCCATGTAGCTGATGGGCCGTGTAGAAATAGTGGGCCGTAAAACCACACGCTATTTGTTGCAAACTTAGTCGCCGTCATTCCTCTGGAGAGCACATCTGCTGCATTGTTTTCGGATGACACATGCCTCCAATGTCTTTGTATTGAAAATTCATGTATCATAGCTATTCTTGTAGTTACGAATTTGTCCCGAATGGATGTGGGACTATTAATCCATGATAATACTATTCTCGAATCGGACCATAAAAAGGTTGTCGAGTTTTGCATGGAGAGATCTTCTTTTATCTTCGCAGTCAGTTGAGCTCCCAATACTGCCGCCTTTAGTTCCAGACGGGGTAAGGTTAAGGAATTTATCGGAGCTAGATGTGATTTGGCGCACAGTAGCTGAATCGTTACGCGTTTGTCCTTGTGTATTGCTCTGATGTAAACAGCAGCTCCGAATGCCTTTTCTGATGCATCAACAAATGTATGGATTTCAAACGATAGTGGAATTTGTCCTTTGAAAATATGTCGTGGTACTTGGATGGTATTTAAAATCTTTAACTCTTCCCTGTACCTTTTCCATTCTTCCTGAAGATGTACAGGAAGTGCTTCGGTATATTCAAATCCTTCTTTTGTGAGATGCTGCATGAATATTTTTGCTTTCATAACAACAGGTGAAAACAATCCAAGGGGATCGAAGATCCTAAATATTTCGGATACGACATCTCTTCTGGATATTGTTTCCTTGATGGCAATTTCCATTTTTCCACAGAAATGGTCAGATTTAGGCATCCAAGTGATTCCAAGAGTCTTCACGCTGCAGTCCTCATAGGCGGTATCCTCCAATTGTACATGTGGAATTATGTCTTCCTTTGGTACTCCTTGTAGCACATGATAATTATTTGTACACCATTTTCTTAACTTCAATCCTGATTTACTCAAGAGTTGGTTAAGTTCTTGCTGTCTTTGACGCGCCTCTGCAATGGTGTCTGCTCCTGTTATGCAGTCGTCCACATAGAAATCATTTTCCAGAGCAGCAGCTCCCAACGGATATTCTCGTTTTCCTTGTTTAGCGAGATATTGTAAACATTTTGTGGCTAAATATGGGGCCGCTTTAGTTCCATATGTTACCGTTTTCAATCTATAGTATCGCAGATCTTCTGATGGATCATTGCGCCATACTATTGTCTGATAATACTGGTCCTCGGGATTGATCCAGATTTGACGATACTTTTTTTCAACATCCGCCGTAAATACATATTTATGCATCCTGAACCGAAGCAAAATTGAAAATATCGAATTCTGCACAGTTGGGCCCTTATGCATCAAATCGTTGAGCGACTTTCCAGATGAAGTGACAGCAGAAGCATCAAAAACTACTCTTTATTTGGTAGTGGAGCTGTCAGGCTTCAATACACAATGATGTAAAATGAAATAGCGAGACCTTGCAATTTCCTTCGTTTGCATTTCCTTCATATGACCAAGTGCCTCATATTCCTTCATTATTCATGAACTGCACATAGCTTGCCTTGGTCTCCGGATCTCGCGACAGTCGTTTTTCCAGGCAAAACTATCGTCGTGTAGCTAGATCACGACTCTCCCCCAGGGCTGAAGTATTTTCCAGAAACGGGATTCGGACAATGAGTTTCTTGTCCGCTGCAATTTGAATATTTTGCAGGAAATGTTGCTCACATTGTTTCTCCAGCGGTGATAAACATGGTGAGTCCTTAAACAATGAGTCCAATACTGCGCATGTGCTTGCATTTGTGGAAACATCCTTAAGTTTTCCAGCCACAATCCATCCCAATGTTGTTTTTGAAGTCTGGGCGCTCCTTTTCCGATTGAAATATGCTTATCTTGCATGATTTCAAAGTAATGCTCTGCTCCTATCAGAATATCTATTCTTCCAACTTTGTCAAAAGTAGGATCCGCCAATGTGATATTCTTCGGAAGCTTCCATCGTGATGTATCGATTGACTGTGCTGGTTGATCAGCTACTATGTGTGGCAACACAATTTCTTCCAATCTTGAATTGAAATCCGTATGCTGTGATTTAAGCATGACATTGACTCTAGCTTTAGATGTTTGTGTTCGTCCGCCAATTCCATTTATTTCTACTTCAGAATTATGTATTTTTAGATCTAGCATTTTCAATGCTCTTTCAGAAATCACATTGACTTGTGAGCTTGAATCCAGTTGGGCTCTAAATTCACCCATTTGACCATTGTTACCTTTTATGGTAACACGAGCAGTAGCTAGTAATACATAATTGCTGTTTACACTATTTGCTGATGCTGCAGTTTTGGCTTCAGGCTTGCCTTCCAAATGTAGAAGAGTGTTGTGTCCTTTGTTGCACTTAAAACAATCTCTTCTTTGGCAATTCTTTGCCGTGTGATCGCGTTTAAAACATTTGACGCATAATTGGTTCTTTTGAACCCAATTTAGTCTTTCTGCGGGATTCTTTTTTAAAAACTGTGTGCATTTGTAAATAGCGTGGTTTGGCTTTTCACAAAAGTAACAGAAATACTGATTTTCAGTTCCTGCTGAGGCACATGTGACGGGTTCTTTAGTTTTCTCCCATTCGATGGCTTCCAGAAGTAAGGAACCTTTGCTCGAGGAATTTCATGAATTCACTCAAAGGCTGTAATTCCTTTGTCCTTTGTATGGATTGTTCATACAACGTGTGTGTCTGACGATCTAATTTTTTCGTCAAGATACATAGAAGCAGCGTATCTCACTTGTCTGTTTCTATGTCGATGTTATTTAGCGCTGCTAACGTTTCTTTTACATTATCGTGTAATGCCTTAACAGATTTGGCATCATTCGATATGCTTGGTTGATCCAATAATTTTTGAATCAACGCGTTACTGAGCACTCTTTTGTTATTAAAACGCTCTTCTAGCATATTCCATGCTGTGACGTAATTTCCTTCTGTTAACGACAAGTGGCGTATTAAATTTTCTGCCTCTCCCGTAACATTGGTCTTTAAGTACCACATCTTTGAAATAACGGGTACCGATGTTTCATGAATCATTTTCCTAAAAATGTCAGGAAATTGTTGCCACTTTTGATAATCTCCATCAAATTTGGGGACTGTAACCTTTGGCAGGGGTAATGCATTATGCATATGCGTATGAGGAACAGCGTTGTATTGCTGCGCAGGTTCTGATACAGTCATTGTTTGTACTGTTAACACTGCTTCTTCAGCTATTATATAGCTTGCGTTGTTGTATCCCATTTTTATAGGGTCTCTAAATTTTTTATAAATTTGGACGTGGATCGCTCTAATCTCATCCCAATATTTGGTTATTATTGGATTGAAATCTTTTCGCGTCTCATTCGTCATTCTATTCATGATGCACTCTAAACTTTCAAGCAGCACCTTTTGCTCTCGGATCATGGAGTCTATTTCAGGCTCATTCTCCATAGATGAAATCAATCCAGAATCCAATTCTAATGACGACAATTCTTTGGTAAACACGTCTTTGTATTGGATGACCAAATCTTTTATATTTTCAAAATATTTGTTTGAAAAATAATTGTGCTCATACTTTGAGCATTGAATTATGTGTTGAATGTTTGCTTCCTCCTTGGAAAACATTTCCCAGAGGTTCATTAGCCTCGCAAGCCGAGATTGAAAATATTCAGGCTTCTGCTTCCTTTCAGCGATATCCTTTTTTAGTTCCTGATTATATTTTGGACCTCTTCGCCTGTAGCCAATTGCCTGTCCAGCACAACATTGATGCTTGATGATGCCATTTTATCTAATCAGAAATACATATGACCCGATGGAGGTAATTTGTTTGTCGCTTAGACAGGCTGTGCCTCTACTCACAACTAAGAAGATGGTCAAAGTATTCTATTAGATTATAATGACAGTTCTTGTTGGCAATCCAACCGTAGTCGCCAAGTTTACTGTATCGGTTGTATATAACTCCAACAGAGAAAGTGTTGAAAGTAACAATCACTACTGTGAGTGATGTTGTATGTATGTATGTATGAATTGGTCGCCAAGTTGACCAATTATGTAAGATTTTCCAAATAAATCCACGTTCCAAATCGGGAACAAATCCAATTGAACGGTTAAGTGTCCAAAAGTCGGGGGTCACCAAATGAACGAATCAAATGAATCTGTTTATGTAGATCCACTTGATTCTTAGTCATTGTCAATATGACAATCGTATGCTGAAATGAAATTTTTATGCTACCGTTTCATGGACCAGTAACAAATGGTCGCCGCAATCGGTACTTGAACAAATTGGGCTTCGGAGATGTGAATACGTCAGAGTTTTCTTTCGTACTGATTTTATCATAGGTTTGTTTAATTAGTTTTAAGTATAAGTAGGTATGAAAACATGCTATATTTATTTATGGCTAAGCAATCATTACAAATATCACTGCATGAGTTCGGGTCCAAAGGTCCGTGGGTCAGGTCTAAGATAATTTTATGACTGTCGTAAACGATTATCATGCAGATGGTGTGACATTTTACCACTGCAAGTTATTTATGACTGTATTATCAATATAACACATTATGTACATGCATGTGCATGCACGTGCATCCAGCTGTCTGTTGGATATTTATTTAGGTCAGCGGTGCATATTTATTTGGGTCAGTCAAAGATAGTGTATTTAGGGTTGGCTGGAAATTCTTAATACCTAGTAGCTAAAAGGTCTACCTATACGGTTTTATATTTAATCTAAATCGTACAATTGTAATAATAGCAAGATAAACCAGTTTGGTTTTGATAGGATGACGAATGATCCCGTAAAGTCGGTGAACGCTCTAAAAGTGAGTGCCCAAAAAAAACGGTGCAGCAAGGAGGCAGAAGGATGGTGTGGAGATTTTTTTTATATTATAGAGATTGGTATCTGACATTAATTGACGGATATGTCAAAAAAACTTTGAAAGAAAAACCTCATACCGTCTAATGAGCATTACTTTGCGCACTCTGATTCCTTCATCTTCTGGAAACGTTCGGTAGTGCTGCTGCGCTCTCTCTGTTAACCGGCGCTCTGCACCTGCCGCTTTAGCTGCAGTCTTTATCGCCGTCGTTGTCCAAATAGTTCAATGCTTATCGCTCGCCAATTAGCTTGCATATCGAGCACGATTTTGTACAATTGGCTTCAGCTAGCCGCCGGTATAATAAAAGTTATAACGTTTATCCCGAGTTGTCTCTTTATCCGATTTTTTACATAAATAGGGCAATATAATCGGTAAATTAAGTGCTGCGGAAATTGAGGTGCGTCTCGATATGTTGGCAGAAATGCGCGAGGAGTTCAACAAGTCCCATAATGAGTTGGAGTCACTCGATGAAGACGAGATTGGAAGTGAGATGCGTGAAACCTTCGATACGCTTTTTCTCTTTTTTTTTAAAGCTGAGCTGCTGGCTGCTCTCGAATTAGGCCACTTACGCGTAGCGGCTCAATCCTCTGGCCTGCCTAAAAATTCTGGAGGTCTTACCTTACAACATAGCTCACAAGCAGAGGCTTTTTGAACTATAGCTACCTAGCTTTCCGGTGGATACGTGGAATATTTTGACTTAATGCCATGCATTCGGTCATCGAAACGGATGCATATCTCAGTGAATTCAAGAAGTCTCAAAATTTTCGCGCCTGTCTCTCGAATGCGGTCTTGGATTTTGTTTGATCGTTGGAGCTCTCCAGTGCCAATTATCGTGTGGCTCTCGATATACTCAGCTAACGTTTTAATAACAAGCGACTTGTTTTTCGAGCACTGGAAGGGGTTGGCGTAGAAACTGAAATTTCTTCATTCTGGCTATAATAATAATCCGATCTGAACCAGATTCGGCGATCTGGTCGTTATACAAATTTTCTACGATATTTCCGTTTCGGTTTTCTTGTAACTTCAAAATTGTGGACGCCACAGACTTTCGTTCTTTGTGGGGGCGCGGTGAAATTTTGAAATCCACTTGTAACTTGTGTGGAAGCCAAAATTCGTTGCTCTAGCTTTTATAGTCACTGAGAACTAGGCACTCATCAAGAGGAACGGACAGACAGACTTGGCTATATCGACTCGGCTATTGCTGTTGATCAAGAATATATACACTTTATGGGGTCGCAAACGTTTCCTTTTCTGCGTTGCACACATCCCCTTTTATCACAAATCTAATGTACGCCTTAACCCTGAGTACCCGTAAAAATAGAGACCAAAACAATAATCATTTACTTTTTATTTGACCTGAAAGATGCAGTATTTGCACAAAAATTGAGTAAATGCTGCTCACTGCAAGCTCCGCTCAGACTTTACGAGAACTGGGCTGTCATCGCTCTGAACATCGTACTTTATTCTCAAACCTCAAATTACCTCAATTGTTCGGAATATTCTCCACCTCAATACTCTTACCGATCACTACTCTAGCCTGGCATTGGCGACATTCTTTCGCATTGTCCTTTGTGTGTGACTCCCTTGCTTGAGCGCCTTCACCCTCCTGTTCCCTCTCTCATCCTCCGATTCCGGTCGATCACCGCTGACGGCGGCTCCATTTTTCAGCAGGTCGGCCCTGAACGTCGATCTACAGTCCTTGATACCTTGAGACTCTGGTTATTTGTCTCCGTGACATTACCTTTGCCTCTTTTCTCTGTCCACGATTTGCCTTGGGCGGATCACACGCTCCCGACTCCTTCGAGTACTTCAGAGCCTCCTCTCTGGACTGTTCCCCGTATCGCTGTCGTTGGCCTCATTTGATGGGCTCGGTGACACCAGCAACGTATTTGGCGGCCAGCCAATAATTTTCCGTACAGTTTTTGCTCTGCTCGATTCCCCTTTTCTTTGCTCTCAACTAACGGTAGTTGGCCGGCTGCGTAGTGTCATGATCGTTGACGCACCAATTCCGTCGCCCCGTGTCCTCTTGCGAGAGCCCCTACTCTCCTCGTATCGGTCATCGTCGCTGAACTTCGTTTCTTACGTCGCGCCTGTGATCGTTGCTTTTGGGTAGCACCCCCACCAACGTCGTTGCTACTGTCGCAAACAGAGTGTCTCGCTGTAGCCTTAATCTTAGAACAGTCTTTTTATGAAATAATTATGGTCCAACCCCGTCAAACGTTCTCGATTAAAAAATTTTAAGGGAAACAATTTCTTTGGTATCTGGCTGGAGAGTCCTAGACGAACTCTCTTTTACATATATAATTTCATTCAGTTCAAGTGCGAATTTAAACCCACTACGAAGAAAAAGGTCTACAGAAACCTTCCGGAATAAACTGGATAAGTTTAAAAAGACAGTTACTCCAAGCTCACGAATACGGGCACAGTGGAATCCGCGAAGGACATAGGTGTTTCTTTAGAGACTCTATTTAGAAAACTACTAGATGCATATCATGCGTCAATCCCACTCTCGACAGCAAAAAGGAGGACCACGCCATTCGTAGTCCATTTCCTTTTCAAAGGATTATATTTTCTCAAGGATTTTATAAAGATCCCCAAACAAGCAAACGAAGAGATTATCAACGAGGACAACAAAGTCCTCAGGAGCTACAAGGAGGAAAAACTTAACTTCGTCTTCTACTCCAGGATCGAGAAATTCCCAAAGCAGCCCACCATACAGAATAAACCAAACAACTTAAGCTAAATGACGCACTGACGGCACTAATGGAAGCTTACCTTCCAAGATTAACTGAAGTTACAGATTCTAAAAAGCCCCAGGTCCAAAAAAACCAGCAGCAGCACCTGGCAATAGATTTTACAAACGGTAACATACTCGATTAGGCTATAGACTCCTTCGTGTGTATAAATACCACTGGATTATACGGATTACAAATACAAAATACAAATACAAATACATGATGTCCTAGAGAATGGGGATCAAATGAGGAGGTCGGCGGTGAAAGGTCATAACTTTGCACTTTGAATGGTTAAAAAAAAAGTAGGTTATTCGAACACCACATGTTTAATTCATCAAGGTCAAGTTGTAGGCGAGTATGCAAGTATAAATCGGAAAGGGAAAACCCGATTTTAACGTCATCACCATACATTAATGTAGTTGAGTGCAGAATAACTTGAGGTAGGTCATTCACAAACAGATTGAATAGCAGTGGACCCAAATGACTTCCTTGAGGAACACCTGAGGTTACATTAGCGACATTTGACAAAACACGCTTTGTGCTGTTCGACAGAGACGAAGATATCCAATTTATGAGATTTGTGGAAAACTTAGTAAGGATAGTTTTGGGATCAGCAAAGAATGATTAACAGAATCAAAAGCTTTGCTGAAATCTCTAAAAATTACATCCGTTTGCAAGCAGCGTTGTAAGCCTTGGTTGATTAGAGTCGAGAACTCTAGTAGGTTAGTTAATGTTGAGCGATGTCGAAAAAAAACACTTGCGACGGGGATATCAAACTTGTAACGCTTGTAGCAGCAGCTATAATGTTAGCGGGTGGCGTTCTCTGTCGGCCAGGGGAAGATCAGGTGGCGCCCTCTAGGGCTCAGGGTTGAGAATGGGATCATTGGATTTTTCGGAGGAAAAGAGAATAACAGGGTCAAATGTCAGGTCTTCTCTCAGCGTCCCCTTTTCCTTTTCTGGTCCATGAGGTTGGCGCTCAAACGGAAGCGTCTAGCTCGAGCTCTCGTTTTTGGTCCCTCGGTTAGTGCAGACGTGCGTAGTGGAGCAACGTTTTTCTCGCATATCATACGCGTATTTTATCCAAGTGATAAGTGGCCGTGAGGAGGATCGAGGAAGGCATTTTATTAAGGGAAAAAGGCACTGAATTGGTGAGGATGGTGTAGTTAAGTTTGAAGGCGACAACGCCTGATTATATCACTCCGTGCAGGTCTTGGCGCTTCTTAGCCATTGCTGCGTAGAGGCGACGCCGCGAAGAGGTGCTCTCTGTGGGGCATTGGAGTGGAGGATCGCTTCCGTGGTCAAGGAAAAGGAATCGGAGGAGTCCCATTCCGACACGCAGCTTACACGCGCGGGGCTCGGACGAGCCCATTTTTTCCATCTCCCTTGCGCCTCCCTGTACGCCAAGACCAGCAGCGCTAGAAAGCAGCAGGCAAGAGTGAAGCAGGAAGACCCAAAACAGCCAAAGTCTAGCGGGAAGAGCTAGCGCGTAGCGGAGGACTGATTAGTATCAGTAGGGCGGGCAGCGAGACAGCTGCGTCGGCGACCCGTCGCCATCGGGAAAGAAGAGACCCGCGGAGGAAGAGATTCCCTCGTGGATCTGGACGGCGAGCCGTCGGAGGCTCCAGATGCCCGAGAAGTTTTATTTTTTGTAGTGATTAGTTTTTTTCTGTGTATTTTTAATATGTTTAATTCAAAAGAAAAATAGTTAAGTTCCGTCGTTCGAGGCCAACAATAATCGTATGTGCAGTGAACATTAATAGCACGAGATTCGGGAAGGCGCGTATGATAATTATTTGTCCACTTTAATATATTTCTCTCCCCTTTTCCTTTTTAAAGATATAGAAACCCGTCGGTGAAAGCGCTTTCTTCGATGGAGTTTTAACAAGGGTGAGTGCATTGAAGGCCACATAAGTCGGCATCTTTTTGTAAAATTAAGAACCCAAGTAAAAGTGCAGTTATACGTGGATAAAATCTAATTGTGCCCGACCCCACCCTCTGCCGTTAAGGTTCACGCTTAGCACTGGCTGCAAGCCCACACGTCATTTTCACATTAATTTAATCGTCTTTGCATGTATGTTCGCATTTACTTATTTTATATTCGTATTTAATCATTTTTAGTCTTTTTTTGTCATTTTTTTCCCGTTTATTTTATAATAGTTTAAGTATGTATAATTATGTCAATTTTTATGGGAATTAGAATATATATTATAATGTTTTAATTCTCGTTAGTTTGCCTCAGCTAGCCATCCTCCCCATGTAGGCGTCCCTAAGCAAGAAGGGGCCATTCCATTGAATGGAAGCGGATTGGAATGGCCAAGGTAGGGCGGGCGAAAGGATCTCCATAACACCGGAGACGGAGACAAAGCTCCTTGCAGCGCAGACCCAATTTCTTGTTCATAGTTAGATGTAATTAGTATCTCCCGATTTAGTCTGTCGTCGCAGCACGCTATCTTATTTTTTTTGATGATGAGTACAGGCAACCAGAATGAGGGGAGCAAGAACACCACCCCACTAGCCGACGAGCAGAAGCCGGAATGTTAAGCGTGCGCTTCCCCTTTCTGTCCAACAGCTAGCCTGTTAGAAATTGTATGTTTGTGTTCGTAGAGGTGAAACGTTACATTTATAAATTATCTAGATATATCATCATAACTAAAAATTGGCGCCCAACGTGGGGCCACACCTGTCTAGGTGTGACACCATATATACTATTATATCCGATTTCCGTTTTCAAAACTTTCCGATTCGACAAAGGCGGCAGAGCCCAATATTGATCGTTGGATCTTGTGGAGCAGCTACTCAAACACTTGGAGAGCTGTTGCTGCCATTGTCGAATAGCATTTCCGTTAAAAAGCACCGAGTGAAGGGTCCATCGGACGATTCGGAAAACGGAAGAAGGAGTTTCGATTTCTCATCCGGCCACGTCTGATGGGCATTCGCAAAAGTGCACTGATTTCAATTATACCCTACTTTTTATTAGTCAAGCATGACCTTTCGGGCGCATAGGACAACAGAGGTAATCTCGTTTATAAACGAAACCCTGGCCACGTCTGAAAGGTGGTGAAAGTGGCTTAGCCATTGCTTCTGATGAGCGATCATTGGGTTGGATATACTCGGGTTAATCTTGACCAAAGAAATTCCCAGGCCACGAATGATATCAGAAGAAACATTCCCGTTTAGTCGTTGTAGAGTGCAGAGCCGAGACGTTTGGACGACAGCAGCGCAGATGAAGCAGCAGCTGGCCACGCCTAGCTTGCGGTTGTTGTTGTTAGATGTTTGCAGCGACAAGTGCACGGTGTCTGCGCTCACACATTCTTTCTATTTTCTTTTGTGCTTGCGGGTCTTTGTCTCAAATAGCATAGGTTTCGTTTTGCATGGGGATTAGCTATGCGTATAGGCAAATATCTTATGACTTTATTTTGTTTGATTTCATTCTTTACGTTGTATTCTTGTGGTTTTTTTTCTCGAAATATGTACATGTACTCTGTTCAAAGCGTTGTTAACGCTGTGATTTCGTGAGTTCTCTCGCTGTACAAGGGAAGCGAGATTTTTGAACAGCTGTAGTTGGCGCTGCGGTCATTGACCCTCAGTCGGCAACGCATAAAGCAAAGGCAAATAAATCTAGAAAAGAACAGCTGTTGTTCAAATTCCTCATACATAGGAATTTCTGGGTTTGTTAGCAGGTTTATCATTAGTTATTCAGTTTAGTTATATTTATTTATTTATTTTTATTTATTTATTTTATTCGCTATATTTATTTATTTCATTCGTACTTATTTATTTATATTATTTGGTTATTTGTTCATATTACGTTGCGTTCACTTTGGTTTGAGGGTTTGATAAATCCGTTTTTTTTCTTTTTAGCGTGAAATTTGTTTTGAGTTTTTAGCTTTTGTGTTTCTGGCGTCAAGTACTTCATATTTTAGGGAATAAATAGATTTCTGTTCTGCTTGCGATGGGGAAACCAGAGGATGACATTGTACCGGCGTCGGCGCCTCAATGTCCGTTGTGTGGGAAAACCTTAGCATCTGCTCCGACGTTAAAAACGAAGTGTGGTCATGAATTCCACAAAAGCTGCATAGAGGTATATGTCAAGACCCATACCACTTGTCCCACATGTAAGGCGATATGTGTCGAAAAGGGTACTCCTCATAATACGAGGTCGCAAGCCAAGCAAGTTGAGACTGCACCGATGACCTCCGAGATAGTCAGTGGTATGTTGTCACAGGCCATTAGTACGATGCAAGACGAAGTGGTAGCCCAGCTGACAGACAAAATGGCACAATTAATTCAGTCCAGCATGGCAGCTTACCACCAGGCGGGAGGCAGCAGCTCTTCTCAGAGTGATAGAGGTGGAGAAACGACTGATCCAGTCCCACAAGATAGAAGGGAAGAAAATCAAAATCCAGTTCGGCGGGGACTGAACAGTCAGTTTTCTTCGCAGTATCCTCACTATGAGCGTCCAAGTAGTGCAGTTTCAGACTTAAGTCAGCGACCTGACAAAGTTGGCCATATCCTCAACAGTTGGAAGCTGCGTTTTAATGGGACTCAAGAAGGTTTAAGTGTGGATAACTTTCTGTACAGAGTGGAAGCCTTGACGCATCAGACTCTGGAAGGAAATTTTTCGGTGCTTTGCAGCAACGCAAGTCTGCTCTTTGATGGAAAGGCTAGGGATTTTTATTGGCGGTTCCATAAGACTGCTACAAAAATGAGGTGGGATCTCTTATGCCGAGCATTAAGGAAGCAATTCAGGGATTCTCGAACGGATCTAGACATTAGGGAAGCAATTAGGGATAGAAAACAGAAAGAAAAAGAAAATTTCGACTCCTTCCATGACGCCCTTATACAATTAATGGACGATTTGGAAACTCCCATGTCCGAAAAAGCCATAGTGGAGACGTTACGCCGAAATTTGCGACCCGAGATCCGACATGAGCTCCTGAATGTACAAATTGGTTCTGTGGAACGTTTGAGAGAGGTTTGTCGTCGAAGAGAGGGTTTTCTCGATGACGTGAAGCGGAGTCATGGTTACCAGAAGTCGATTCCTTTCCGGAAACAGGTCGCGGAATTGATAGAGGAAGCCCAGTTGGAGGATGCTTCTGAATTTTCGGACGCTGAGGGAGGAGATGAGGTCGCAGCCATGGCATTAATTTGCTGGAATTGCCGAAAAGAGGGCCATCGCTATCATGACTGTGACAGCAAGAGAAAGGTGTTCTGTTTCGGGTGTGGAGCACCAAATAAGTACAAGCCTTCCTGTGTTAAGTGCCAAAAAAACGGCAAAGCGAACACCCAGCCTCGCCAGCCGGTCGGTGTTCAGCGGCACAAGCAGTCAAGTGCAGAGGCGAATTCCCAGTAGAACAAAATGAATCCATCCCCCAGCTTGTGTCTGAGAAATCAGATTTAGACATGGGCCAAGCCTTAGTGTGGCCACAATTAGTTTCTTCCAGTCTCCATACGTATCCTAAGGAGGACAAACCGAGAAATAAACATTCAGCAAGGAGTACAAAAAGGATGAGAGCGTTTTGGCAGGCGGCAAAAGCGATTAATTGTATTCGCTACAAGCAACGAGACAAACGTCCATATGCGGAAATCCGTCTGCTCGATCAAACGATGCTGGGGTTGTTAGATACTGGCGCAGCTATAAGCGTGATAGGTGGAAACTTAGCTATGCGGGTAATACAAAGCCGCATTCCTTTTAAAAGGGGTATCGTGGCTGCTTCTACGGCGGACGGGAGAAAGCAGGAGGTAGTGGGTCGACTGCGGACATCAGTGAAGTACAAAGATTTGGTCAAAGACGTTGAATTCCACATAATCCCATCACTGAGTCAGGATTTGTACTTAGGGATTGATTTTTGGTCAAGCTTTGAGTTATTGCCACCTAGCATGACAGTATCAGAGATAGCTCAGGAGTCGCAAAACCTCAGTGACAGGGAGATGGAACAACTGCAAGCCACCATTAAGTTGTTTCCGTCATTCGCTGTTTCCGGGTTAGGAAAAACTACTTTGCTGTCCCACTCAATTGATATTGGTGATGCCAAAGCTGTAAAGCAGAGGCATTTCCCTGTATCTCCGGCGGTAGAACGTTTATTATACGCGGAGATAGACAGGATGCTTAGTTTAGGGGTAATAGAGGAGTCTGATAGCGCGTGGTCCTCACCTGTCGTTTTGGTGCAGAAGCCAGGAAAGGTACGTCTGTGTTTGGACAGCAGGAAAGTCAATGCTGTAACCAAAAAGGACGCGTACCCCTTACCCCAAATTGATGGCATTTTAGGTCGTCTACCAAAGGCGATGTTTATTTCGAGCCTGGATCTTAAGGATGCCTATTGGCAAGTCCCCTTAGATCCAAGTTCGCGCGATAAAACGGCTTTTACCATTCCGGGAAAGCCTCTTTACCAATATAAGGTAATGCCGTTTGGCCTCACAAATGCGTCGCAGACCATGACGAGGCTAATGGATAAGGTCATTCCTGCAGGCCTCCGAAATGAGGTATTCGTCTACCTGGATGACCTTCTGATTGTTTCAGACTGTTTCGAGTCGCACATGAGGGTCTTGCGTGTGGTGGCAGGACATATAAAAACGGCTGGATTAACGCTTAACGTAGAAAAAAGTAAATTTTGTATGAGATCGGTGCGGTATTTGGGTCACATTGTCGGTGAAGGGGTTATTCGCACAGATCCGGATAAAATTTCGGCGATGTCAGAGTTTCCATTGCCAAAATCTTTAAAATCGTTGCGGCGTTTCCTGGGTATGGTTGGATGGTACCGGAAGTTTATAAGCAATTTCGCTTCCGTGGCCGCGCCTCTCACGGATTTGTTAAAGCCTAGGCAAAAATTTTCTATGACTCCAGAGGGTCAGCAGGCCTTTGAAAAGCTGAAAGAGATGCTTTGTTCAGCGCCAGTTCTGCGAAGTCCCGACTTCAACAAGCCGTTCTATGTGCACTGCGACGCGAGTAAAACAGGCGTTGGCGGCGTGTTGGTGCAGAAAACGCTGGAAGGGGATGAATATCCAATCGCGTTTGTATCGAAAAAACTCAACAAGGCCCAAAGGAACTATTCGGTCACTGAACAGGAGTGTTTGGCCGCCATAGTTTCCATAAATAGGTTTAGAGCTTACATCGAGGGGCATGAGTTCACTGTAATCACGGATCACGCCTCATTGAAGTGGCTCATGTCACAAACCGATTTGCATTCACGGCTAGCTCGATGGGCGTTGAAGCTGCAAAGTTTCTCATTTAGGATCGAGCATCGTAGTGGCAAGCTCAATGTGGTACCGGATGCTCTGTCTCGTGTGAATGAAGAGGAAATTGCGACTTTGGATGCGAGTCATGGCTTGTTGGTGGACTTGGAATCACCGGAATTCAAGTCAGAAGAGTATGTGGAGATGGTAGAAAGGGTCAGGGCCAATAACGACAAGTTGCCAGACCTAAAAATTGTTGACAATTTATTGTATCGCAAGTCAGATCACGCGAAGGGAGAGGTGCTGCATGATGTGTTCATTTGGAAGTTATGGGTTCCGAAAGGGTTAGTGGGAGAAGTTTTGCGGAATGCGCATGACAATCCTTTGGCTTCCCACGGAGGTATACACAAGACTTTGGAGAGGATTCGGCGGTATTATTACTGGCCAGGGTTAATTGCGGATGTCAAAAAGCACATTCAGGCTTGTGATAGTTGCAAGTCAACCAAAGCCCCAAACTTAATCCAGAGACCGCCAATAGGTGTTGCTCCCGAGTCGCAGCGGTTCTTCCAGAAATTATATGTGGATTTCCTTGGGCCATATCCCCGGTCCAGAAGTGGTCATATAGGTATTTTTATTGTGTTGGATCACTATTCCAAATATGTTTTTTTAAAGGCAGTTAAGAAGTTGACTGCGGATGTGGTAGTGAAATATATGCAGCAAGATCTTTTTCACGCTTTTGGGGTTCCGGAAACTGTGGTGTCTGACAACGGCACGCAGTTTAAGTCCGAGGCATTCGAAAAGCTGTTACGGGAATATAGGGTAGCACACACTTTCACAGCTCTGTATTCACCCCAAGCTAATGCTTCCGAGAGGGTTAATCGCTCGGTGATTGCTGCCATCCGATCTTATGTACGCGAGGACCAAAAGGACTGGGATGAGCAGCTCAGTAGCATCTGCTGCGCGTTGCGTTCAGCAGTGCATGCTAGTCTTAATACAACTCCGTATTACATGGTGTTCGGACAGCACTTCATCACTTCAGGAGCCACATATAAGCTTCTGAGAGCATTGCGGATGGTGGATGACAAGTCAGCGGTTTTCTCTCGGGAGGATTCGTTGGACTTGGTTCGTAGCAGGGCTCTAGAAGTCATGAAAAAACAGAACTATAAAAATGAACGGCAATACAATTTACGATCGAGAGATATCTCTTACGAGGTTGGTCAGGAAGTTTTTAGGAAGAATTTCAGGCAGAGTAGTTTTCCCTCAGGCTACAGTGCGAAATTGGGTCCTGCCTTTCTGAAGGCTAGGGTCAAGAAGAGGATAGGGCAGGCTTACTATGATTTGGAAGATTTGCAGGGTCGCTTTGTAGGTCGGTTTCACGCGAAAGATATGCGGCAGTAAGCCAGCTGCTTCAAGCTTCCTGTTCTCATCCTTGGGAGTGTGACCCCCAAGTCTGATCTTGGGCGGGGGGTTTTTGTAACGCTTGTAGCAGCAGCTATAATGTTAGCGGGTGGCGTTCTCTGTCGGCCAGGGGAAGATCAGGTGGCGCCCTCTAGGGCTCAGGGTTGAGAATGGGATCATTGGATTTTTCGGAGGAAAAGAGAATAACAGGGTCAAATGTCAGGTCTTCTCTCAGCGTCCCCTTTTCCTTTTCTGGTCCATGAGGTTGGCGCTCAAACGGAAGCGTCTAGCTCGAGCTCTCGTTTTTGGTCCCTCGGTTAGTGCAGACGTGCGTAGTGGAGCAACGTTTTTCTCGCATATCATACGCGTATTTTATCCAAGTGCTAAGTGGCCGTGAGGAGGATCGAGGAAGGCATTTTATTAAGGGAAAAAGGCACTGAATTGGTGAGGATGGTGTAGTTAAGTTTGAAGGCGACAACGCCTGATTATATCACTCCGTGCAGGTCTTGGCGCTTCTTAGCCATTGCTGCGTAGAGGCGACGCCGCGAAGAGGTGCTCTCTGTGGGGCATTGGAGTGGAGGATCGCTTCCGTGGTCAAGGAAAAGGAATCGGAGGAGTCCCATTCCGACACGCAGCTTACACGCGCGGGGCTCGGACGAGCCCATTTTTTCCATCTCCCTTGCGCCTCCCTGTACGCCAAGACCAGCAGCGCTAGAAAGCAGCAGGCAAGAGTGAAGCAGGAAGACCCAAAACAGCCAAAGTCTAGCGGGAAGAGCTAGCGCGTAGCGGAGGACTGATTAGTATCAGTAGGGCGGGCAGCGAGACAGCTGCGTCGGCGACCCGTCGCCATCGGGAAAGAAGAGACCCGCGGAGGAAGAGATTCCCTCGTGGATCTGGACGGCGAGCCGTCGGAGGCTCCAGATGCCCGAGAAGTTTTATTTTTTGTAGTGATTAGTTTTTTTCTGTGTATTTTTAATATGTTTAATTCAAAAGAAAAATAGTTAAGTTCCGTCGTTCGAGGCCAACAATAATCGTATGTGCAGTGAACATTAATAGCACGAGATTCGGGAAGGCGCGTATGATAATTATTTGTCCACTTTAATATATTTCTCTCCCCTTTTCCTTTTTAAAGATATAGAAACCCGTCGGTGAAAGCGCTTTCTTCGATGGAGTTTTAACAAGGGTGAGTGCATTGAAGGCCACATAAGTCGGCATCTTTTTGTAAAATTAAGAACCCAAGTAAAAGTGCAGTTATACGTGGATAAAATCTAATTGTGCCCGACCCCACCCTCTGCCGTTAAGGTTCACGCTTAGCACTGGCTGCAAGCCCACACGTCATTTTCACATTAATTTAATCGTCTTTGCATGTATGTTCGCAATTGCTTATTTTATATTCGTATTTAATCATTTTTAGTCTTTTTTTGTCATTTTTTTCCCGTTTATTTTATAATAGTTTAAGTATGTATAATTATGTCAATTTTTATGGGAATTAGAATATATATTATAATGTTTTAATTCTCGTTAGTTTGCCTCAGCTAGCGATCCTCCCCATGTAGGCGTCCCTAAGCAAGAAGTGGCCATTCCATTGAATGGAAGCGGATTGGAATGGCCAAGGTAGGGCGGGCGAAAGGATCTCCATAACACCGGAGACGGAGACAAAGCTCCTTGCAGCGCAGACCCAATTTCTTGTTCATAGTTAGATGTAATTAGTATCTCCCGATTTAGTCTGTCGTCGCAGCACGCTATCTTATTTTTTTTGATGATGAGTACAGGCAACCAGAATGAGGGGAGCAAGAACACCACCCCACTAGCCGACGAGCAGAAGCCGGAATGTTAAGCGTGCGCTTCCCCTTTCTGTCCAACAGCTAGCCTGTTAGAAATTGTATGTTTGTGTTCGTAGAGGTGAAACGTTACAAACTGCAATATGATTGTTGCAATTTACGACTAACAAGGTGCTCGAGCAGCTTTGGCATAGCAGATAGCTTTGCAATACTGCAGTAGTTTTCGATGTTAGATCTGAACCCTTTTTAGTGAAGTGGAATAAGGCAAGGCTCGTTCCAAGTCAAGGGGAGGCGAGAACGTTCCAAAGATAAATTTAAAAAAAGGTGAACGGCTGGCATAGGGCATGTTGTTTGAGCTACAGAGCTTTTTCAGTAGCTGATAAAATTAATTAATAAAAGGTCGAGCGGATTTGATTTAATATGTAATTGGCGCAAGACTAACTGCAGAGCAGATATTGGATAATATTGGATAAATCCGGTCCTGCAGGACAGATATGCAATCAAAATTGTTTTGTATTTACATTTAATTGATTAAATTGAGTACCGGGTAAAAAAATTAATAAATTATAATATCCATATAGTCTGTAATCATTCTACCGCCCTAATTAGATTACATTTTTCTTCATTACTTCACTTTTGTAGCTGGCTTTTCATTTGTATAGTGTGTGTGTGTATGTGCGTCAGCTGGACGACGGAAGATAGAATATTTATATGTTCCGATCGAGATGGGAAAATACCATCGGTTGCTTTTCTAGTATGTATCGAATAGCATTTAGCCGGAACTGCGTACCGATCTGCGAAACGCCTGCTGCGAAATTTTCAGTCGACCGAAAAACAGGGATGATTTCTTATCGGTTTCATACGAATGTCATCCCTGATTTCCGTCGACGGAAAATTTAGCGCGTCTCAGTACTAGGCTTAAAGCAGAAACCACAGCATGAATGTCAGAAAGGTGGTTCAAATAAGCAACGGCATTAGATCTAGGAGGAATATATGAACAGGTCAAAAAGATAAATGCCGCTCCAATACTGATTTTGACCGATATGAATTCAATACCTTGGATGTACAGATGTCCCAGAGTACTAGGATGTACTTGGCTTTATGTGTAAAATTAAATCTATAAATATATATACAAGTGTTGTGTTCGTTTCAACAACATCTATGCATTCGAAAGTCACCGTTTGAGCCCACACTATAGAGTCAGGTCTAAGCTTGGTTTTTATATTTTTTATGCCAATACAAGCGACCGAAGCTCGGAAAAGCGCAATTTATATATTGATGTATAAAGAAGTCTTTTTCAGGACTGTCAATCGTTAGTATTGTTTTCAATTCCCTCAAAAATTTTCTTTTCGACCCAGAGTCCTTTTTTACTGTTTCACTCAAAAATAAAAATATGCATCAGAAAACAAAAAATTTGTTTAGCCGCACTCGCAACGCAGAAAGACCGAGAAAAATGTTTCAAATAACACTGAGAAATAGCGGGAATCGATGATAGAGGCGGATATGCTTAGACAAAGGCAGAGGATTATCATGGAACCAGCAGAAAGGCGTGAAGCCAGGCTTAAGGATGCCAGATTGTGAATACGACAGTTGCGTTCTCAGCAACTAATTTGATTCGCCAAAGAAATGAAAACGATATGTGTTGTGCTGGCGGGAACATCAAATTACCTCAACTTGAAGCACCACCGAGCCGCTGCGAACTCTACTTACTGCATCGAAGCATTTTCTATCGCCGAGTGCGCCGAGTGACGTCCTTTGGTGCGGAAATTGTGACTGGCCATGGACGGTTTTCTCGGGTTAAACCACAGCAGCGGTGCAGTTTCGAAAGGGAGGAAAATCTCTCTCTAGCTTAGATCGCCTACGTCGAAAAACGTCTAGCTATGCTAAGCCAGCATAACCTCGCGGCCGCTGAGGGGAGTTTTTTTTTTTTGCCTTTGGTCACATACATATCGACACCACACCACTGCAGCCGGTCGCGCTTATGCCCGATAGAATCTTAATTTTACCTATCAGCTAGTAATACAAAAGATTTGTATAAATAAAGTTAACCCTGAGAATTTGGATCAGAGTAAAAATTATAATCGTCATAATCGTGACGTTTTCTCAATGCAAAATCAAACGTTAAAGTTCCCCAGAGCAGTTTGCTCAACATTGAAGTTCAAAACGAGAATTTCACAACATGCCAATTCATGCCAACTTTTAAATTCAAAGGGCAAATCTATCCCAAATAAAATAAAATAAATTTCTTCAGGTGTGCTTAATATGTGACGAAAACCAGATAGCCTTCATATGAACGCGCAGAATGGAGAAACGAAAAATATTTCATATCCACAACTATCACAAAATTAAAATTATTCAATAATTTTGCTTTGTTGTGTTCCTTATTTCTTATTCGTCTAACCACAATATGCCACAGCGAAACGTGGCAGGGTACAGCTCGTTTAGTTATAAAAAACGAGAAGGAACGTGAGTCGCTTCTAGTCGCGACTCTACTTTTATACCCGTACTCAGTCAGTATATAAACTTGTGAGCTTATAATTGAAATTTTAAAAAAATTTAAAAATTTTACATTTTACATTTTTTTGATACATTTGTTAACTACATCTACATCTAAAATGTAGATTATACATCTAGAACAAATATTCTACATCTACCACATAGATTCTACATCTCCTCCGCGAGGGGGCGCTCGCTCCTTGCACAGGGCAGAGTGTGTGCGAGCGAGAAGGAGAATAAGTAGCGTCAGCAACGCCAGAGGAGGTGGGGGAAGCAACTGAAATCTAATTTTTTTACTCTGGCTATACCAATAATGTTTATATGTTTATACTTTATGGCAGAGGTCGGCAGCTTCATATGCACTGTGCATAGGTTAAGATTTTAGGCAGCGCAGTCGGCACACGTACAGAGTAAAGACTTCGTAATTCTGCCCGGCTGACGTAGCGGCAGCGAAGCCAGCTACGGGCTATGCACAAAACTTCGTAATTCTGCCCGCCGCGGCAGCGAAGCATTCGTGCCCTATGCACAGTTGCTCGGTTTTCGCAGCGGCAGAGAAATGTCTGACGTCGTCGCACACAAACGCACAAAAAAATGTGTGAGTATGGTTGCCGACCCCTGCTTTATGGGTACGGAACAATTTTGCTTCGAGACTCGTGTGATATCACACTGCTACAAGTGTATTTCAAAATTTCGAAATACATTTTAGATGTATAATCGACATTTTATATGTAGATAAAACATGTAGCAAAAAAATTTAAAATGTAAAATATTTTAAAATTCTCACAAATTTATATACTTACTGAGAACGGGTATAAAAGTAGAGTCGCGTACAAAAGCGACTCAAACGTTCATTCTCGTTTTTATTCGGTCTGGACCTTTTTTGTGACGAGTGCACAGTGGACGGTCTTGTATGGAATCAGCGGGAAGATTATATTAGCGACATTACTGTTCAGTATATTGGAGCTTGAAAGTCAGAATGAGATTCATGGAAGCATACCATTAAAATGCCCCAAATTCATAGGCTCGTACAATATTCCTGGCCTTGAAGATAATAATTAAAGAGCTTAGGGAAACAAAGTAGTGTGCAATTTTTTTTTATATTTAATATGGTACAAAATAAATTTGAAACTAAAATAGTTTTTATATACATAGTACTACATACATACATTTTATTATCATACAAAAAATATAACGTTTATGGTTATTATTCGGCGCAGTTAATTGAACTTTGATGTATAAACCTTTCTTTCTATCATTCGCAAAAACTTCAATAATATATGAGTCAATTTTTTCTTGTATGCATTAAAGTTTCGAACATTTGTGTATGTCTAAAAATATGGATTTGTTTTTGAATAAATTTAGTTAACGAACATCTAGACTGATATTGAGTAGTTTGTTTCTGTGTAGGCCTGGTAGGAGTTTTCTGTAAGAGATAACAAAATTTTAGTATTAGTAATTATGTGTGTTGTATATGTTCAATTTGAATATTCTCGTACTGATGAAGAAAATACATCATTCATTTATATTCTTATCAAGAACATCTAAGATAAAACATCTTCAGATCCTAAAGGTAACAATAATGAAGTAAAGATCAATTCGACGTCTTGAAATTTCCAAGCGCTGTCTGAAAACTTTCGGACTTTGGTAATATAACGGCATAGTCTGTAGATTATATGTATACAATTTTTATCAATACAACCTTGAAATTCTGTGCTGCTGAATTTATGGGGCTGTTCAATAAGTTAGTATCTTTTCTTATTTCCCACCATTTAATTGATATGTCATAACTTCTTCTATCAAAAGGAATCTATAAGCTGATTCCTGTAAAAATTTGAAGAATCTGGGCCAGGTTGTTTGTGGCTTACAGCCATTACAGCTTCCTCGTGCTTGGAAAAAAAATGGAAAAAATGGAATTTCGTGTGCTGATTAAGCATTTTATTTTGCGGAAAAAAACTACTACTGAAACCAAGAAAATCTTGATAAATAATATGGGATCTCTTCTCCATCGATTTCAATAGTTTATTGCATTTCGTGTTGCCCGTACAACCACAAACGAAGCCGCACATCCAGGACGCCCAGTTATGGTCCTATACCCGAAGAAATTTTTTATTTATTTATTTATTTTTTTTTTTAATTTATTTCCTGCTTTATCCTATCGCTAAAAGTATAAACTTATTTTTATTGCGTTAGTCACTCGTATGTAGAGTAGTATACATATGTATATAATTCATTTTGGATGTTATTTACTTAAGCCTAATAATTAAACATTGAAATTTTGACAAAGTTATGTACTTAAAGCAAATACTTATATCCTAACATTTTATTTATTTATTTTATTTATTTATTTTTTTATATTAATTTTCATTCTTTTTATTTTTATTTTTTTTATTTATTTATTTATTTTTTTATTTTTTTTTTTATACTTAATGATGAATTTTTGTTGTTTTTATTTTTATTGGTTTCCTAAATGCTCTTTAATTTTATTATGAAATTGAGTTGCGCTCCTAATGGATTTAATGTGATGAGGAAGACTGTTCCATAAGTGGATTGCATTAACAAAGAACTGCCTCTTCGAGCAAAGCGTTTGAGTTCGAGGGCATAAATAGTTGTTAGTTCTTTGTGGGGATGAGAATGACTTTAGAAATCAGAAGTCTTATTTCTTCTGGTAAAAATTTTTTAAACGCTGACAATTGGCGTAACAGACCATAGGTACGTCCTGTTGCCTTTGAAATGTGTTTGCTCCATGACAGTGTGCTGCTAAATGTTATGCCCAGGTTAACTGCATGGTCTTCATAGGAAATGGGTGCGTTGTCAATGTGTAGTTTCTCCAGATTTTTTGTGTTAATACTTTTTTTAGCAATTACTAAACATTTTGACTTTTTAGGATTTATTTCCAAGCCATTCTCTTTTGCCCATTTCTCTATTATGGAAAGCATTTTGTTGCACGTACTGACACAAACATTTATTTCATTAACGGGACTGCTAACATAAATTTGGACGTCATCAGCATATAGATGTACTTCACATTCGGACAGGACACTAGGTAGATCATTAACATATATTGAAAACAATAATGGGCCTAACACAGATCCCTGAGGAACACCCCGCGTAAGTTTCATAAAAGTGGAAACTTTTTTACCTGAGACTACTGCTTGCAATCGATTTGTAAGATAAGACTTTATAAAGTTGACTGCAGTGTCTGAGAAATTGAATATGTTCGTCAATTTTGCGCAGAGTATTTTATGGTTTACGGAGTCGAATGCCTTACTATGGTCAAGAAGTGTTAAGAACGTAACCCAGTTCTTGTCTAGTTGCTGTCGTATGTATATCTTCCACAATATCTGTTATGGCACTTATGCAGCTTCGTTTCTTTCGAAAACCCGACTGCTTTTGACTCAACAGCGAGTTTTGAGTCAAAAAGTGTTCAATCTGTGAAGACATAAGATTTTCAAGAACTTTTGAAAGAAATGGAAGTATTGAAATCGGTCTATAGTCATTGTTTTGTTTCGGGATGGGGAAAATTTTTGCCTTTTTCCATTCAGTCGGGAACGTGGATGTAGTAATTGCATTGTTTAATATATACGTGACGTGGGACAACATTTTCGGTAGTAAGATTTTTAAGAATTTTGGATTGATGCTATCAAAGCCTTCCGCATTGGACTTTACCTTAAGTATACACTCAAGGACATCACATTGATTGACACACACAAAGCTAAAACTATTATCACAGAGTGGGGTTGAATTCAGGTACATGTTGTTTGTCGATTCAGGTACACCAGTCATCGAGAACCTTCTGTTAAGCTCTTCGACATTGACATCGTGCTCAGTCTTCTGTCTGCATTTTCCGATTCCCAAGTTGTTCATTTCTGTCCACCTTTGTTTGATAGTGGAGCAGTTCTGGAATTTTGATTTATAGTAGTTACACTTAGCTGATCTTATATCCTTGGTAACCGTTGCTCTTAATCGTTTGTATGTTAAAAGAAATTCATCAGTTTTATAACGCTTCCATTTATGGAAAGCAATATCTCTCTGATGCATTAGCTTTTTGATTTCACTGCTAAACCATGGTTTTTGTCTTAGCTTGGTTACTTTGGTTTTAAGAGGAACAAACTTATTGAACAGGTACAGAATATTATTGTTTAAAACACTCAATTGACTATCAACATGGGGAGATGTGTAAATGGAAGACCAGTCACATGCGTTATATTCTAGTTCTAGTTCATTAAGGTCGATATTCTTATAGTCTCTATACATAAAGGAATCAGTTTTGTAATCTAAAGTCAAGTCATATGTTAGGAAAATTAGGTCATGTTTGGAAAAAGCTGGTACTGATACCTGGTCATAGAGTAAGGTCTTATTAGGGTCATTAATAAAAAAAATGTCAAGAAGTGTATCACAGGTATTGCTGAAGTGTGTAGGCATAGTTACATTAACGGCATACAACCCCAGAGAAGCAAAGCTATCTTAAAGATGATTCTCTTTCAAGATATTGCTATTGAAATCGCCGGCCAGAATAATGTCCGTGTATGTCACTGAAATGTCCGAGATAGTGTTAATTAATGGCTCATAGTCGATTGTCCTATTGGGTCTATAAATACATCCAACTAAAATTTTCATATTTTCTTTGCTTGAGATTTCCAAAAGTAGATATTCAATGGGACATTCAACTGGTTGTTTACATTTAACATTACATTTTAATCTAGTGTTGACATATATAGCTACACCACCTGCATGTCCAATACGATCAGAACGAAAAACAACATAACCGTCACACATAATTGACAAGTCACAGAACTCAGGAACAAACCACGTCTCGGACACACATATAATATCTACATTTGAATTGGTAAAGAGTAATTTAAACTCATCAATTTTCCTTAGCAAACTTTGTGCATTAATGTGGACAACTTTAAGACCATTTCGGTGTTTACTAATAATTTTAAGCATGCAACCGGTTAAGGAACTACCTATATCACCACTCATTTTTTAAATGGGAAATTATAAGGGGCGCAACCTCAATAACAGCAGAGCATTGTATTAAATTTAAACGAAAGATATAGTAAATTAATGATATAAATAACCTAACTTTTAAAACTAAGAGTATTCGGTTAAGAGCTATTTACGACGCCTACAGCGTCTTTCGATCCAGCCAAAGCGCCAGTGGGAGAGGCAGAGGATGGTACTTGGAGAGGCTCAGCGGGTACGCTAGCTGGTGCTAGTAGAAAAAGCTCATCCATGCGTTCAATGCATTGAACGCCCTCTCTCTCATTACAGCGCACGTGCACAAGGCCGCGCCGCGTGAAGACTGCGGAGAGAACATGGTGCTTTTTCATCTTCATGGCCTCTTTGAATATGAGGTAATGCTCTCTTAAAAGCTGCTCATTCACATATATTGCAGCTTCAGAGTCAAAACCTACTAACTGCAAGCTCATTTGTCTCTTGCTCTCTCGCCGGTATGACCCAATTTTCTTTAGAAGATTAATCTTCTCGCGGACGCTTTCCAATTTTATTATTATGACGGGATCCACGTTACTGTTTTGGGTTTTGCGGGCCCTGAAAGCATCCCGGATTCTTGGTGGTGGGGTCAGCTGGAGATTGAAGCAGAGCTTATTAAAGATCGCTCTTACATTTTCACCGTCCACATAAGGAACACCGTGTAGTCGCAGTTCACTCGCGCTAGCTGCCATGTGTTCGGCCGTCTGTCTCGCCTCTATGCCTCCCACTCTCTCCCCCAGTGCGCGCAGTTCCGCAACCTCTCGGTCCAGCCTCTCGACCCGTGCACCCAGTCGATCTCTCTGAGATCGAAGATCACGCACCTCCTGCTCCAAGTTTATGACTCGGGCGCCCATCTGCTTCACCTCACCAGCGATCGAGTCCAAGCGCTCCATAAGCCTGCCGAGGATGCGCTCTTCTGCTTCCCGGACATGGGACGCAATTTTGTCAGTCTGCTCTTGGAAGCAAGACTTTAGCAGCTCCAGCAGTTGAGCTGAAGGGGCGTCGGAGAGGCGCTCACTCGCGGTTCCAGCATTGTTCCGAGTGCGCTTTGTTGGCGGTGCAGTGGAAGACGACATTGTTTTTGTTTAGTGATGTTTCCAGTTCTCCTTTGTGCGTGTTTTTCGTCGGCTGCTCGCACTTATGCTTTGTTACAGCGCTTGAATGTGTGTGCAGTGATTTGACGACAGTGTTTTGTTGTTGGTTTTTTTTGCTTTTTGCTTATGCTTTGGTTTAGCTATTATGTATAATTAAACATAGTTTGAGTTGACGGTTGTTTATATTTTCTTCGTTGGATTGATTTTACACTGCTGAACTATGATTTAACACGCAGATAATTATAAATTTGCAGGTTTAAACTATTAATTAACGTTAAAACGACGGAGCGACTCGCAAACATGTAGCTATGTAAACAGCTAATTGCGGCCGAAATTGCAAGATATTCTGAAAGCCATAGGCAATCACATGGCTGAGTGGTTAAAATTTTGCATGATGACTTTTTTTTACGGTATCTTTATTTATCGAATCTTCTCTATTCTCTATTAGAGACTGACGACAAGTATGCTAATCTTAGTCTAATACATTTATTTAATTAATTTCACTTAATTATTTAGAGTACGTCCGTAACTAAGTATTATTGCTGGGTGGGGAGGTCTCTTCGCCGGAGTCGTGTATGGCTAGTGTGCCAAGTTAGGGACTGCGCAAGTCTATTAGGATGGGCCTGTAGTTTGACCTGATACTTTTCTTTCACCTTCGCAATTTCATCTTTAACTGAGCTTAAATTTAAGTCTTTATGGATATTTTCATTCCGTATGTACCATGGCGCCCCCAGTGATAGTTCTTAGTATCTTCGATTGAGCTCTCTGGATTATTTCTAAATTACTAACGCAAGCATTTCCCCATAGCTCGGAGCTGTATGTCCAGATGAGTTTGAGAACTGCATTGTACAAAAGTACTTTGTACTCCAGTTTTAGTGGTGAACGGGTGTTTATTAGCCAATGTAGATTACTAGCTTTAAATTTAAGAAGATTCCTCTTCGCTTCGATGTGCTAACGCCAAGTAAGCTTTCTATCCAGATGAACACCGAGGTATGTTACTTCGGTGGTTTGTGGAATGTTTATGCTGTTCAGGTATAATGGAGGGCAAGTTTGTCTGTTAAGGGTAAAGGTTGCTTGCACTTTTGCCCGTTTACATGTAAGCGCCAGTCTGCTAGCCATTTTTCTAAGGCAACAAGATGAGATGACAAATGTTCATTTGCTATTGTTGCGCACTTGGAGCGACTTAGTATGGCACTGTCATCAACAAATGTCGAAGTTGTTGTTAGCCTGCTTGCCGGTAGGTCTGCTGTGAAGATTATATACAATGTCGGTCCGAGCACGCTGCCTTGGGGTACACCAGCTTCAATTGGATGATATTCGGAGAGGAAATCTTTGCTTCGTACTGCGAAACTTCTTTGCTGTAGGTATGACTCCAATATTCCATGGATGTTCTGTGGAATTAGTATTTTAATTTTGTAGATTAAGCCTTCTAGCCAAACGCGGTCGAAGGCCAGGGCGACATCCAGAAAAACAGCGGAGCAATACCCCCGTCTTTCAAATGCATTTTTTATCGCAAGGTTAAGCGGTTTAACTGTTCAATGGTTCCATGTTTTTCCCGAACTACAAATTGGTGCATCGGGATGGCACCGTTGCTGTGTAGGTGTTGTTTGATACGATTCAGAAGCAGCTTTTCAAATATCTTTGATAGGCAAGGCAGCAGACTGATAGGTCTATATGATGATGGCTTGAACTTGTATTTTCCGCCTTTGTGGTTCATGGTGATGACTGATATCCTCCATTCTTGAGGATTATAGCCCCATTTCATCATGTTGAATATCATGGTGAGGAAATATGCTGCACAGCTCGGCAATTCTATGTCCGGAGCTTTCTTTTACTTTGAGATTTGGTCTTTAATGACCCTTGTGACTTCTCCTGATTGGAATATGATAGGGATTGTTAGGTGGTGGGAGTAGAAAGTTATTTGTTACTGGGTGTGGTTTGAAGACGTTTTTTTTGGTGGATGGCAAATGTATTTGCTTTCTCTTTATTGCTGTGAGCTATCAATGTCATCTGTACAATAAATGGGGCCACCGGACGGGTCGCGGGTAGCGAACGGCCTACCCTGTGGGTAGGTCAACTGTGAATAAGCGGGCATCCCAAAGAGAAGCAATTAAGCTGACTCTGAGGGAGAGTACCGAAATAAGCAGTCCCGGACAGCCAGCGGGTGTTCGCGAGGCAGCAACACTGACGATGCGCTCAGGGACTTGGGAGCCCTGTGTTCTAGTGATGCCTTACGTGGGTAACGTGGAGCTCTGCCGGGGTGGACCGTTCCCCTTCTGTGCAGCTCGTGGGAATCAAATGGATAAATACGCTAAAATTGATTCGTTCCTTCTCTTTTGTAGTGACCAGACGTGTTTTTTTTTTGCGCTCCGCATATTTCCTTTTGTTTTAATAACAGCCGGTGTTTTTTTAAAACAAACCTCAAGTAAATTCTCTTAAAATAACTATAAACCTAATATCTATCCTTAACCGCGAGTGCATGCCTTTTAATTTGTGTAATAAACATAATAATTTATTTATTTTGCGCGTCGGTTAGTCGTGTGTTTGTTGTTGATTGCTTTCTGTAAGTACGCTCAAAATACATCTAGCCCGCTCTCTTTTCGTAGCTCTTCGTTCTATCACTCTCTCCCTATCACATATACCTAACTAACCGTTCTTCGTCTCTCGCTCAGTAGCGCTCTCTCTCTAATTAGCTGCTGCTGAAACTGTTCTCCCCTCTCTCAGTCTTTACAGTGGTCTGATATCTATTTGTTTTGAATTTTTATTTATTTTTTTTTTTGTATTTTATTTATTTTTTGTATAATTATTATCTATTGTTTAATAATTGTCTATAATTATGGAATTCTCTATTGTGTGTTCCGCCAGAACCTGCAAGAAGCAGATCAACCACGACCAGCCGACCATCCCATGCTGGCTCTGCGATAATGTAGTGCACGCAAAATGTGCTGAATTTTCGGGGCTCGTGGGTGATCTCCAAACGTAATGGCCTGCATTAAAGTTGTGAGGCATGTCGTGTGGTTGAGAATGACATGGTCATGTTTATGAGGCAGACGCGAAGGGGCTTTAAGGAGCTAACCGTCGGCTTTAAACAGCAGTACGATCGGCTCCTAGCCATGGAGACTCAATTTAGCAGTTTTAAACTGCTGAATGAGTCTCCTAGGCGCAAAAGGGTGACTCCGCGGGATCTGCAAGTGCCAACTGTCTCTCAGCCACCGACCGCTGAAAAACTGACTCCGACCACTAACACAGTGCAGCAGCTGATATCGTTTGCCACCCCAAGGGCTACGACAGCGGCTGGTGATGCAGATTCGGAAGCCGAATTGATCACCTAGGAGAGCATGCAGCTAGATACGTCTGAAGCGTCCGTGTCCGTAGAATCCGCACCCGTTACTGTCTCAATTCCGTCTATCTCGATCCCACCAGCTAACAGACGTCCAGGACCACCGGATATTGCCATCACAGGTATCAGGCCTGTGGTGCCAAAACCACTGGTGGGAGTCCCACCAAAGCGAAAAGTTTTTGTCTCACGGCTAGCCCCTGACCTCACATCCAATGATGTCACCGCTTTTATACAAAGCAAAATAAAAGCCGTCGGCTTAAAGGTGGAAAAATTTAACTTTTCTTACGCCAGGGAGATATCTTCCTTCAAGATAAGTGTCTCCCCGACTCAATTTGAAACCATTTGTTCCGCCAAGTTTTGGCCGGAGCATTTGGTGGTCAAAGAGTTTAAAGCGAAGAAGAAGAATAGGCCGCCCATAACTCTTCCAAGTAGTCAGACCAGTGCTCCACCTCTATCTCCACCCTCATCTTCCCGCTCTATTTCAACCCATCCAAAAAACTAACTTCCTCACTTTTAGTTACTTATCAGAATGCTAGAGGCACTGTTAAAAAATGTTTCTTCCTCGCTATCAGATAAAGACCATATGATAGTTCCTGGCGATTTAAATTTTCCAGGTACTGTTTGGTCTTCGGTTAACGAGTCTAATATTCTTGTGCCCATGTCACGACATGACTTTATCGACGGCTTGTTGGACCTATCCCTGTCTCAAGTCAACCATGTGAAAAATTCCTTGGGTCGATTGCTTGATCTGTGCTTTGTCTCAGATCCGACCATAGAGTTGCTAACCCGAGCCATTCCGCTCTCTATACCTGAAGACTCCTACCATCCTACATTCAAAGTGTCGGTCGATATTGGGCTTACTGTATTGGATCGAACGGGTAGGCTATCTGAACGTGTCCGTTGCTTTCGTAAAGCCGAGTTTACGAAGCTTAATAACATCATTAGGGATTTTGATTGGTCCGCTCTGTACTTGTGCACTGACGTTACGAAAGGCACAAACATATTTTACAATGTACTCGACACACTTTTTGATTCTTGTGTCCCACTTTCTCGTCCGGTTAGATCTGGGAAGCCTCCACTTATACCGTCTCAGCACGGATTTATAAAGCGACAATCAACAACCACAATTTTATTAGAGTTCACCTCTTTTATCATTAAAGGCTTCCAAGGTAACTTGCAGACGGATGTTATCTACACTGATTTCAGTAAAGCATTCGACTCTGTAAACCACTCCCTTCTAGAACAAAAACTTGACCTTTTAGGGTTTCCACCTAATCTTTTGAGATGGATTTCTAGCTACCTTCGTTCTAGGTCTCAACGAGTCCTCTTCAAAAACTCCTTCTCTTCACTTGTTAAGGTTACTTCTGGAGTACCACAGGGCAGCCATCTAGGCCCCCTTCTTTTCAAACTCTTTATTAATGACCTGCCTTCAGTATTAACAAATTCTCGAGTACTCATGTATGCGGATGATGTTAAACTCTGTATCCATTACAAGGACATTTCATTTCACTCTTGCTTGCAATCCGATCTCAATGGTGTTGTGCAAATATGTTACACCTAAATGCCTCGAAATGCAAAGTTATGACATTTCATCGATCCAGCCCCATGCTGGCTCCTTACACCCTCTGTGGTGGTTCTCTTGAGAGAATTACATTGGTTGATGATCTTGGTGTTAAACTAGACCCCAAGTTAAAGTTTTCTGAACACATTTCCACCATGGTAAATAAGGCCATGGGCGTGTTTGGTTTTATAAAAAGGTGGTCAAAGGAGTTTGACGATCCCTATATAACGAAGACTCTCTATATCTCGCTTGTTCGTCCGATTTTAGAGTACGGCTCTTGTGTATGGTGCTCCCAGTACAAAGTACACCAGGACCGTATAGAATCAGTCCAGAAAAACGTTTTACTTTTTGCTCTGCGTGGCCTCAATTGGCATGCAGATGTGAGACTGCCATCTTACCCTCGTAGATTGCTTTTAATAAACCTTCCAACCTTAGTTAGTCGTAGGAAAATGCTTGGTGTGATCTTTATGCACAACCTGATCAAGGGTGACGTAGATAGCCCTGACTTGTTGAGCCGCATAAACTTTACGATTTCTGTTAGATCTACTAGAAACTTTACCCTTTTGTTCCTTCCACTTTGTAGATCAAATTATTCCTTGCATGAACCGTTTAGGGTCTTATGCTCGGACTATAATTCTCTCTACCTTATAATATCCACCACTAATTCTCTTCCTCTTCTTAAATCACTAATATTAACATACCTTTCCCGTAATTAGTGCTATTTCTTAGCTATCTTTGCATGTTTAGCTCTTTAGTTGTGTTAAGCTCTAATATTCCTCGAATATTATTCTAACCCCTATCTTTCCTGCATGTTCGGTCGATCGGCTCGGTAACATGCGTCGCGCGTCATGCGGCAGCGCCCCCCGGTCTGTTGAGCGGGAGGAGGGGCTGCGTTTCTAGCCTGGGTTCCGCGCGTAACAGTCTTCGGCTGGGTATCGCATGGGCCACTTGATGGTGCAGTCACATGCAGGCATATCAACGTCCAAACAAAAATAAAAAAATAACCTAGGTGCTAACACTTTTCTTATTACACGTGGTATCTTCTTCTTTTCTTCTGGACAAAGTCTGGCCGTTCGAGATGACCGCTAATTACACTACTCAACACGACATTTCCGCTGTGGCCCAAAATGACTTTTTCTAATAAATTTCCGGATTTTTTAATTTTTAAAGAATTATGGTTTTTATACCCGTACTCAAAAAGAGTTTAAGGGGTATACTGTATTTGTGATAAAAGTGGATGTGTGTAACGCAGAGAAGGAAAATTTTCCGACCCCATAAAGTATATATATTCTTGATCAGCATCAATAGCCGAGTCGATAGAGCCATGTCTGTCTGTCCGTCCGTCTGTCCGTCTGTCTGTCTGTCTTGATGAGCGCCTAGTTCTCAGAGACTATAAGAGCTAAAGCAACCAAATTCGGTTTCGAGACTCATGTGATATCACACTGCTTTAAGTGTATTTCCTTCTGCCTTCACAAAGGACGAAAATCTGTGACAGCCACAATTCTTAAGATACGATAAAACTAAAAACGCAGTATCGTAGAAAATGACCATATCTACCAGATATAGATCTGGTACAGATCGGATAATTATTATAGCCAAAATGAATAAATTAATTTTCAGTTGTTTTCCCCACCTCCTCTGGCGCTGCTGACGCTACTTATTCTCTTTCTCGCGCCCTCTCGCGGAAGAGATGTAGAATCTAAATGGTAGATGTAGAATATTTGGTCTAGATGTATTATCTACATTTTAAATGTAGATGTAGTTAAAATATGTAGCAAAAATATGTAAAATGTAAAATATTTAAAATATCTATTAAAATTTTAATCATAAGCTCACAAATTGATATACTGACTGAGTACGGGTATAAAAGTAGAGTCGCGATTAGAAGCGACACACGATCCTTCTCGTTTTTTATAATAATGTGCAAAGCTCCAAAGTTTTGTTGATGTTAAAACTTAAGATTTTTTACTCAAAATTTACAATTTTCATAAGAATCATTGAAAATAAAAACTCAAATTGATGTATTATATATTCAACTACTTATTCTTAAAGTTAAAAAAAAACCATAAACAAAAATAATATAATATAAAAAAATTAGGAAAAAAATATACAACTTTTTTAACCGAAAAAAAATTTCTACTTAGGGAGTTTAACTGATACCTTTTATTATCATCATTTTGATGCCATAAGGAGAATACAAGAAGATTTTCGTAAGGAATTGGGGTTGTTAGTTGACCAACCCAAACAAAGTTTTGGAAATACAAACGATGGCAACACCCCCAGGAGGTTTTTCAAAAATCATGATATAACAGCTTGTATTACTGGAATAGACAGTGAAATTCTTAAGATGGTTCAAGGTATACTCAATGTTCTCAGTTGCAGAGAAAAAATATATGCAAATTTTTCTGGGAAGTATGCCACCCTAACGGCAATTCTTTTGAAGGGACGGTATCCAAACACATTAATAGCACCTACTGTTCATAAGGTTCTTGATCATGGACAACATATAATCGAGTATCAATCTCTCCCAATTGAGGAATTTTTGAAAGAAGCACAAGAGTCAAAAAACAAGGAATACAAGAGATATAGATACACAAAAACCTTTTCTCGAAAGAAAAAAACGTAGATTTGTTTAACATGCTGTTAGCTTCCTCGGATCCCAAAATTTAAACAATAAGACATGTGAGATCGATTCCGGATTTTAAATCAGAGTATTCTCCTGAACTGGTTGCTCTATTTAATAATATTGAAAATTGTTTTGTTACAAACTAAAATATTTTATTAAATGAATTTTTTTAAATTGGCTTGGCTAATCTGTTAAATGTAACAAAAGATTTTTCAAATTCAACAACACGATATCCGACTTGCGCAACGAGTTTTTGGATAACGAGCCACTGTGCGACGTCGTTGACTTGTATCGATGGCTGCGGCGTGCGCCATTTGGCACGTTGTTGGCGCAGAGTCAAGTACATCTCACTCCAACGCTTCAAAATGATCTGGGCACAGGCGACTCGTTGCCAGCAATCCAGTTTTTTGCTGTTTAGACCCGTAATCTTTGAGTCGCTGTATCTTCAGTTATATCCATTCCATTCACGTGGTGATAACGAATTTAAAAATCTTGTGAAAAGTAGTACAATTTTCTTGTCTATCTACTTTTTGTTGATATCTGTGCTGCAGGCTCTGAGTAAAAATTATGAAAGTGCAAACAGTCACTGAATTGCGGTTTGTAAATTAAAAAAAAAGGTTTTTGAGGTATTTTGATAATTCTAAGTATGGGGAAGTGATCTACATCTCGGCCTAAAACCAAATTTTTGTCTCGTGCAAAGTACATTAAAAAGTTTCCATTTATTGAACAGTTTTATATAGGTCTTTAAGTAACAAGAATATAAACAGTCACCATTTTACTGTGAGATACTATTCCAGGCTGGAATATGCTTCTCGCGGCACGTGGTAAATGAAGTGCAACGAGGGTTCTTCTAATTGGTCCGTTTAACATATTCTATAGGTATGTTTTCAATGGATAATTTTTGTAAATTGTCTGTTTTGAAATGTCTTTTACCTATAACTATACATTTCGACTTATTTCGGTTTAATCCTAGCCCATTGATTTTTGCCCACTGACTGATAGCTTTTAATTCACTATTACAAACGCGAACACAGTCATTTATTCTACTAATGGGACGACTAACAAAAATTTGAACGTCATCAGCATACATATGTACTTCACAATTTGACAATACACTCGGAAGATCATTAATATACACTGAGAATAGTAGTGGCCCGAGGACAGATCCCTGAGGAACGCCACGCTTGACACATAGTAAAGACGAATACACATTATTAATGGAAACAGTCTGCCTTCGATTACTCAAATAAGAGAAAATCAATTTTGTTGCTGATCGCCAAAAATTACACAGACAACTTAGCTTAAAACAAAGAATTTCGTGGTTAACCGTGTCAAAAGCCTTACTATAGTCTAAGAGAGCCAAGAATTTTATATTGTCATTGTCCACTTTTTCTCTGATACCTTCCACTATGTTGATTATTGCGGTTGTAGAGCTTCTGCCCATACGAAAACCTGACTGTTTGTCAGTCAAGAGTTTATTAGATGTCAAGTAATTTGTCATCTGCCCCGCCATTAGTCTCTCTAACACTTTTGACAAAAAAGGTTAAATGGAAATTGGCCTGTAATCGTTGGCAGATTTGGGAATTGGTAGTATTTTGGCAACTTTACAAGAACCAGGAAATTTTGATTGAGTCAGTGCTGTGTTGTATATGTGGGTTAATGTATGGCAGTATTTTTGGCAATAACAGTTTTATAAATTTTGGATTTATCTCATCAATACCAGTGGTATTTGACTTAATTTTTAACATTGATTCGAGGACATCTGACTCAGTTACACACGAAAAACTAAAACTATTATCACAGGTTCCATTATCACAGTTGCAGTTTACATCATCACAGTTTCTATATAGATTTTGGGGCACGTGCTCAACATAGTCAGTTTTAGTCACTTCAGGTACTTTGCAGTCTAAAAATTGTTCTTTGAGTACATCAGGATCGACATCACAAATACTTGCATTACTGGATTTACCAATACCCAGCTGCTTAATGTAGGACCATGTCTGTTTGTTCGAAGTTGCCTTACTAAATTTGTTAAACAAATATTTACGTTTTTCTGAGTTGTTTAATTGTATCACCTTCTTTCTAAGTAGCTTATACTGCTCAGCATGCTGGCTTGTTTTGTACCGCTTCCATTTACAAAATGCAGTGTCCCGTTTTTTTATGAGTAATTTAATTTGGGTGTTGAACCAGGGATTACCTCGAGGTTTGTCAGTTTTTGCCACTAGAGGTACTGATCTATTGAATAAGTATATTATATTATTTTGGAGGGCAGTCAATGGGAGTCAATATTATGGTTGTTATATATAGAGTCCCAGTCACATTTATTTAAATCAGTATGTTGGATTAGTATTTTCCTTATTTGGATCCGCCATTTTGTAAGGGTTCAACGTCAATAGAAAATTACTCCGCTTGGCACGTGGTGTGGGCAAACTCTCAAACGCAACTACTTTCTCGGTATTGCAAACTAGAGCTACGAGACAATTATTGCTCCTCACGCAATTTCCATTAGTCTCTATATCTACCTCCCTCACACTCACTACCGCAGAGGAACACGCTTGACGTGTGCTCCCTTTCTCTCGCTACTTTGATCCTCTCCGAGCGAGTTCCTCAGAACACACTCGCTAATGAACACCTGGGCCGTCATAGAAACAACTGCAACTCGACCAAGGAGATGAGACAAACGACAAAGAGCGAAGTACAAAGGAAACAGTGATAATACACTGAGAACAATTAAAAAGGGGATTCGTAGGCAACCGACAGACCAAGATACACAGTGAATATTATTATGATCCGACACGGCCATTCTGACAATTACACGTCCTCGTGTAGTCGTCTCACAGTGTCCAATAAATAACATTGACATAAATTAATACAGTTTAGGCTTTTATTAAATGAGAGGTATTTTTCAATGAGAATATCTTAACATTTTAAATTTACATTAGTTTTTGCTGCCCAAGCTTAACATTCTTCCTGTTATTTTTCATTGCGAAAATTACAAAATTCATTTTATATAGTCACACCGACTTTTTCAATATTCTTTTCGTATGAGTTACGATTCCAACAAAATATAAAATAACTCAAATTCGATTTCTTTCAAATACCACCTTTAAATTTTTACCTGTATACCCAGTCAGTATACAATCATCATAGCGGACCCAGCTGATTCGTTTGCTTCTTCAGTCCCACCTGGACTCTTCATCCCTACTGGACGGAATACGTTTAGTCTCACCTGGACTCTTAATCCCTACTGGACGGAATACATTAAGTCTCACCTGGACTCTTCATCCCTACTGGACGGAATACGATAAGTCTCACCTGGACTCTTCATCCCTACTGGACGGAATACGATAAGTCCCACCTGGACTCTTCACCCCTACTGGACGGAATACGATAAGTCTCACCTGGACTCTTCATCCCTACTGGACGGAATACGATAAGTCTCACCTGGACTCTTCATCCCTACTGGACGGAATATGATAAGTCTCACCTGGACTCTTCATCCCTACTGGACGGAATACTCATCACCCTTTTTAAGCGGCTCACACTCAGTCCAAACTGGACTCTTAGCAAATTTATCTCTTCTCTAGTGATATCTAATTCATTCGGTATGCGACTTTTGTCAAACCTAGACTTGTTATAAACTGCTGGACTCTTCATCCCTACTGGACGGAATACGATAAGTCTCACCTGGACTCTTCATCCCTACTGGACGGAATACGATAAGTCTCACCTATCTTGCATATATTTTGATGCCTCGTCTCTCAAAACCTGTAAGTCAATCTGTTCCTCTGTATCACATGGAGAAATTAAACCCATTGGACGAGCCTCCTTGCCGATCAGAAGCTCTAAAGGACTAGCTCCAGTTGCACGATGGACTGTGCAGTTGAGGGCGAGCTGTGTTTCTCCCAGAGCATCCGGCCAGGACCGTTGGCTTGATTCAACACCTGTTAGTAGATTTTTCAGAATGCTCATCACACGCTCAACCTGACCGTTAGAACGGCTAGCTCCCGTGGCAATTAGATGAAGATTAATGTTTTGTGATGAACAGAACTCGGCGAACTCTGCACTGGTGAAACATCTACCCTGATCGGCAATGATTCGGGTCGGAACCCCAAGCAAAGAAATGGATGATTTCATAGCCGTAACACAGCTATCAGTATCCAGTTTGAGAGTATGAAACAAGTAAACGTACTTTGTGAAACCGTCAATCTGTACAATTACATACTCTTTAAGGTCACTTTTACCGCTTAATTTTCCGGTGATATCTATATGTACTGTATGCCATGGTATATTTACTTTTGGAATGGGATGAAGCTCTGCCTGAACTTTTCCCGACGACCCCTTATCTGTTTTACAAGTGATGCAACTATCAACAAATTTTCGTACGTACTTATTCATCTTTTCAAACCAATAATATTGATAAACTTTATCAAGCGTTTTCTTCCAACCTAAGTGCATAATTGATTCATGAACTTGACCATCTAAATGCACGTGGTACTACCGGCAAACAACGCATTCTATTATTTCTTTGAATTTTGCGAAACAACACACCCTTTCTTAACTCGTATGTCTTTGTCAAATCTTCAGCAAGCTCACTGTCATTGAGTTTGTTAACAATATCAATCAGATCTGAATCAAGTCGCTGTTCAGCTAAGAGCCAATCGTTGGAAATCTCTGTCAATCTCACTCGTTTTTCAGGAATTCTACATTTTATAGAATCAGGTTTTACTTGAATTGGATTTCTTGACAAAAAATCAACATGGGCCATACGTTTGCCTTCCCTATACTGTATATCAAAGTTAAAGGACTGTAAATAAGCCCACCACCGATACACTCTAGGGGTCAGTTCTAATTTAGTGCGTGAAGCCTTTAAAGAGTTACAATCAGTATATACTACAAACTCACGTCCCAGCAAATAGTGACGAAAACGCTTAACAGCTTCAACAACTGCCAACGTCTCCAATTCATAGGAATGATATCTTTACTCAGCGGGGGAAGTGGTTTTGCTAAAATATTCTACCACATGAGGATTGCCATTGATTCGATGCATCAACATAGCACCGTAGCCACAGGAACTCGCATCTGTATGCAATTCAATTGGGTATTCTGGGTTGAAGATTACAAGGACTGGTTCATTTGTAAGAATGGTAATAACTTTCTTTCGAATACTTTCCAGCTCTGCATTCCAAGAAAAGCTTTCTTTCACTGATGTAAGAGAATAGAGTGGCTTCATCATTTGTGAAAATCCAGGCACAAATTTACGAAAATATGAAGCCAAACCGATGAATAGTCTCAAGCTACTCACTGATTCTGGGGGAGTTAGGGAGTTCAAGGCAATGATTTTACCCGGATTCGGCCTTATCTCTCCAGCTCTCACCTCATATCCCAAATACTGAACCGCAGTTTTAAGAAAACTACACTTTGAAATGTTAAACAAAAATCCAGCCCTATTCAAAATATCAAGAACAATTTTTAATCTCTCCAGACCCAACTCAATGGTAGGTGACACCACCATAATATCGTCCATATAAACAATAACGTATGACAGCGCCAAGTCACCAAGTGCATTCATGACGGTACGCTGAAAAACGGATGGTGCATTTTTCAAACCAAACGGCATTTTCAAAAACTCATATTGACCTTCTGGCGTTACAAACGCAGTGTATTCTACCGAATCAGGGTGCATTGGTATTTGATGATATCCGCTAGCCATGTCTAAACAGGTAAAATAATTAGCTCCACATAATCTGGCAATCTGGTCATCGATGAGCGGCAAGGGGTATTTGTCAGAAACCGTGTTTGAGTTTAGCTCTCTATAATCGACACAAAGTCGGTCCGAACCGTTTTTCTTTTTTACAAGCAAAATAGGGCTAGCGTACGGAGAACAGCTGGGTCTAATGATGTTACATTTTATTAACTCACTTATTTGAGACCGAACTGTTCCCTTTTCTTCAAGGAGCTGAGTCTATACGGTCGCCGCTGCACGGTTTTGTTTCAGTCAATTAATCGTAATTTCATTTCACCAGTACTAACATAAGAGCAAGGTGTTCCATCAATGAAAGCTGAAGAATATTGTTCAAGTAATTTAATCAACTTATCTTTGTCATTAGCTATCAACTCAGTATTAACATTAAATAGACTAATTGGCATTTTATAAGCTGCACACACATTAACAGATTTTGTTTTCATGATTTCAAATTTATCAAACAAAAGTAAAACATTAAAACCTTGCTTAAGAATTTCTCGTCCAATTACAATATCATTCTGCAATTGTTTATCTTGTACGGAATGAAACAATATTTCAAGGGAATTTTCATTAATTACGACAGTACTTAAGATTTGCAATGTGCTGTATATACCAGCATCTCCAATACCCTTTAACATTACAATGTTATTGATGCGTTTCCCCGATAAATTTTTACCAATACTCTCTCTGATCAGCGAGCATTCAGTTCCAGAGTCAAAACAAATTGGAAAGATCGTACCTCGCTGTGTCATACTTCCTTTAGGCTCTGACACAAAGCACTGATTGATGCTCTTCTGCTGAAATGCTCCTGGTTTGGTAACGGTCGCCTCCTTGGAACATTTGTTAGCGAAATGTCCACGCTGGCCACACCGATAACAGGTCACGTCCTCTCTCAGCGGCTTCGTTTCCCTCTTGTAGTTGTTTCCAGTTGCATCCTGAAGTTGTTTAGCGCGACAGTTTTTCATTTTGTGGCCTGGCTTCTTACAAAAATGGCACAACGAGGTAGACTGCCTTAAACGCTTGAAGTCGGGTTCCGTGTGTTCCACTGTTCCAGCACTGCGTTTGTTTGTAAATGTAAGCGCCGTCAACTCCGACTGCAGCTTGCCTCGGGTGGTCACATTTGCAGTGAAAATAAGTCTCTGCAAGCGACTGTCGAAATTTGCCATATGCGCCAAAACAGCAGACACAGCGATTTCTTCAATATTCATGTTTCTCCACTTTGACATAAGAGAAGTTACGAGGCGGCTTGCGTACACTGCATGGAATTCGCCAGCAGACGGACGGCTGTTAAAAAGGTTTAACAATATGGCGGCCGACGTCTCTTCGGTCTCATACCGCTGCTTGAAAAGTTCCTTGAACTGGTTCCACTCAATTCCTGCGTAGTAAAGACGAATACACATTATTAATGGAAACAAGTCAATATTATGGTTGTTATATATAGAGTCCTAGTCACATGTATTTAAATCAGTATGTTGGATTAGTATTTTCCTTATTTGGATCCGCCATTTTGTAAGGGTTCAACGTCAATAGAAAATTACTCCGCTTGGCACGTGGTGTGGGCAAACTCTCAAACGCAACTACTTTCTCGGTATTGCAAACTAGAGCTACGAGACAATTATTGCTCCTCACGCAATTTCCATTAGTCTCTATATCTACCTCCCTCACACTCACTACCGCAGAGGAACACGCTTGACGTGTGCTCCCTTTCTCTCGCTACTTTGATCCTCTCCGAGCGAGTTCCTCAGAACACACTCGCTAATGAACACCTGGGCCGTCATAGAAACAACTGCAACTCGACCAAGGAGATGAGACAAACGACAAAGAGCGAAGTACAAAGGAAACAGTGATAATACACTGAGAACAATTAAAAAGGGGATTCGTAGGCAACCGACAGACCAAGATACACAGTGAATATTATTATGATCCGACACGGCCATTCTGACAATTACACGTCCTCGTGTAGTCGTCTCACAGTGTCCAATAAATAACATTGACATAAATTAATACAGTTTAGGCTTTTATTAAATGAGAGGTATTTTTCAATGAGAATATCTTAACATTTTAAATTTACATTAGTTTTTGCTGCCCAAGCTTAACATTCTTCCTGTTATTTTTCATTAGCGAAAATTACAAAATTCATTTTATATAGTCACACCGACTTTTTCAATATTCTTTTCGTATAAGTTACGATTCCAACAAAATATAAAATAACTCAAATTCGATTTCTTTCAAATACCACCTTTAAATTTTTACCTGTATACCCAGTCAGTATACAATCATCATAGCGGACCCAGCTGATTCGTTTGCTTCTTCAGTCCCACCTGGACTCTTCATCCCTACTGGACGGAATACGTTTAGTCTCACCTGGACTCTTCATCCCTACTGGACGGAATACGATAAGTCTCACCTGGACTCTTCATCCCTACTGGACGGAATACGATAAGTCTCACCTGGACTCTTCATCCCTACTGGACGGAATACGATAAGTCCCACCTGGACTCTTCACCCCTACTGGACGGAATACGATAAGTCTCACCTGGACTCTTCATCCCTACTGGACGGAATACGATAAGTCTCACCTGGACTCTTCATCCCTACTGGACGGAATACGATAAGTCTCACCTGGACTCTTCATCCCTACTGGACGGAATACTCATCACCCTTTTTAAGCGGCTCACACTCAGTCCAAACTGGACTCTTAGCAAATTTATCTCTTCTCTAGTGATATCTAATTCATTCGGTATGCGACCCTCTGGCATTTTTCGTACATCATCATGGCAATACTTGTACGTTCGATTATTATGCAAAGATTTCAACACATACCGATCCCCGTCAAGAGTCTCTAATATAATAAATGGACCTCTAAACTTTGCATCTAACTTTGTCTGATGCCTTTCTTCGCTTTTGAGTAAAACATAGTCACCCACCTTGTGTTTCATCACAGCAGCTTTACTTTTGTCAAACCTAGACTTGTTATAAACTGCTGGACTCTTCATCCCTACTGGACGGAATACGATAAGTCTCACCTGGACTCTTCATCCCTACTGGACGGAATACGATAAGTCTCACCTATCTTGCATATTTTTTGATGCCTCGTCTCTCAAAACCTGTAAGTCAATCTGTTCCTCTGTATCACATGGAGAAATTAAACCCATTGGACGAGCCTCCTTGCCGATCAGAAGCTCTAAAGGACTAGCTCCAGTTGCACGATGGACTGTGCAGTTGAGGGCGAGCTGTGTTTCTCCCAGAGCATCCGGCCAGGACCGTTGGCTTGATTCAACACCTGTTAGTAGATTTTTCAGAATGCTCATCACACGCTCAACCTGACCGTTAGAACGGCTAGCTCCCGTGGCAATTAGATGAAGATTAATGTTTTGTGATGAACAGAACTCGGCGAACTTTGCACTGGTGAAACATCTACCCTGATCGGCAATGATTCGGGTCGGAACCCCAAACAAAGAAATGGATGATTTCATAGCCGTAACACAGCTATCAGTATCCAGTTTGAGAGTATGAAACAAGTAAACGTACTTTGTGAAACCGTCAATCTGTACAATTACATACTCTTTAAGGTCACTTTTACCGCTTAATTTTCCGGTGATATCTATATGTACTGTATGCCATGGTATATTTACTTTTGGAATGGGATGAAGCTCTGCCTGAACTTTTCCCGACGACCCCTTAACTGTTTTACAAGTGATGCAACTATCAACAAATTTTCGTACGTACTTATTCATCTTTTCAAACCAATAATATTGATAAACTTTATCAAGCGTTTTCTTCCAACCTAAGTGCATAATTGATTCATGAACTTGACCATCTAAATGCACGTGGTACTACCGGCAAACAACGCGTTCTATTATTTCTTTGACTTTTGCGAAACAACACACCCTTTCTTAACTCGTATGTCTTTGTCAAATCTTCAGCAAGCTCACTGTCATTGAGTTTTTTAACAATATCAATCAGATCTGAATCAAGTCGCTGTTCAGCTAAGAGCCGATAGTTGGATATCTCTGTCAATCTCACTCGTTTTTCAGGAATTCTACATTTTATAGAATCAGGTTTCACTTGAATTGGATTTCTTGACAAAAAATCAACATGGGCCAAACGTTTGCCTTCCCTATACTGTATATCAAAATTAAAGGACTGTAAATAAGCCCACCACCGATACACTCTAGGGGTCAGTTCTAATTTAGTGCGTGAAGCCTTTAAAGAGTTAAAATCAGTATATACTACAAACTCACGTCCCAGCAAATAGTGACGAAAACGCTTAACAGCTTCAACAACTGCCAGCGGGGGAAGTGGTTTTGCTAAAATATTCTACCACATGAGGATTGCCATTGATTCGATGCATCAACATAGCACCGTAGCCACAGGAACTCGCATCTGTATGCAATTCAATTGGGTATTCTGGGTTGAAGATTACAAGGACTGGTTAATTTGTAAGAATGGTAATAACCTTCTTTCGAATACTTTTCAGCTCTGCATTCCAAGAAAAGCTTTCTTTTACTGATGTAAGAGAATAGAGTGGCTTCATCATTTGTGAAAATCCAGGCACAAATTTACGAAAATATGAAGCCAAACCGATGAATTGTCTCAAGCTACTCACTGATTCTGGGGGAGTTAGGGAGTTCAAGGCAATGATTTTACCCGGATTCGGCCTTATCTCTCCAGCTCTCACCTCATATCCCAAATACTGAACCGCAGTTAGAGTGGCTTCATCATTTGTGAAAATCCAGGCACAAATTTACGAAAATATGAAGCCAAACCGATGAATTGTCTCAAGCTACTCACTGATTCTGGGGGAGTTAGGGAGTTCAAGGCAATGATTTTACCCGGATTCGGCCTTATCTCTCCAGCTCTCACCTCATATCCCAAATACTGAACCGAAGTTTTAAGAAAACTACACTTTTAAATGTTAAACAAGAATCCAGCCCTATTCAAAATATCAAGAACAATTTTTAATCTCTCCAGACCCAACTCAATGGTAGGTGACACCACCATAATATCGTCCATATAAACAATAACGTATGACAGCACCAAGTCACCAAGTGCATTCATGACGGTACGCTGAAAAACGGATGGTGCATTTTTCAAACCAAACGGCATTTTCAAAAACTCATATTGACCTTCTGGCGTTACAAACGCAGTGTATTCTACCGAATCAGGGTGCATTGGTATTTGATGATATCCGCTAGCCATGTCTAAACAGGTAAAATAATTAGCTCCACATAATCTGGCAATCTGGTCATCGATGAGCGGCAAGGGGTATTTGTCAGAAACCGTGTTTGAGTTTAGCTCTCTATAATCGACACAAAGTCGGTCCGAACCGTTTTTCTTTTTTACAAGCAAAATAGGGCTAGCGTACGGAGAACAGCTGGGTCTAATGATGTTACATTTTATTAACTCACTTATTTGAGACCGAACTGTTCCCTTTTCTTCAGGGCTGAGTCTATACGGTCGCCGCTGCACGGTTTTGTTTGAGTCAATTAATCGTAATTTCATTTCACCAGTACTAACATAAGAGCAAGGTGTTCCATCAATGAAAGCTGCAGAATATTGTTCAAGTAATTTAATCAACTTATCTTTGTCATTATCTATCAACTCAGTATTAACATTAAATAGACTAATTGGCATTTTATAAGCTGCACACACATTAACAGATTTTGTTTTCATGATTTCAAATTTATCAAACAAAAGTAAAACATTAAAACCTTGCTTAAGAATTTCTCGTCCAATTACAATATCATTCTGCAATTGTTTATCTTGTACGGAATGAAACAATATTTCAAGGGAATTTTCATTAATTACGACAGTACTTAAGATTTGCAATGTGCTGTATATACCAGCATCTCCAATACCCTTTAACATTACAATGTTATTGATGCGTTTCCCCGATAAATTTTTACCAATACTCTCTCTGATCAGCGAGCATTCAGTTCCAGAGTCAAAACAAATTGGAAAGATCGTACCTCGCTGTGTCATACTTCCTTTAGGCTCTGACACAAAGCACTGATTGATGCTCTTCTGCTGAAATGCTCCTGGTTTGGTAACGGTCGCCTCCTTGGAACATTTGTTAGCGAAATGTCCACGCTGGCCACACCGATAACAGGTCACGTCCTCTCTCAGCGGCTTCGTTTCCCTCTTGTAGTTGTTTCCAGTTGCATCCTGAAGTTGTTTAGCGCGACAGTTTTTCATTTTGTGGCCTGGCTTCTTACAAAAATGGCACAACGAGGTAGACTGCCTTAAACGCTTGAAGTCGGGTTCCGTGTGTTCCACTGTTCCAGCACTGCGTTTGTTTGTAAATGTAAGCGCCGTCAACTCCGACTGCAGCTTGCCTCGGGTGGTCACATTTGCAGTGAAAATAAGTCTCTGCAAGCGACTGTCGAAATTTGCCATATGCGCCAAAACAGCAGACACAGCGATTTCTTCAATATTCATGTTTCTCCACTTTGACATAAGAGAAGTTACGAGGCGGCCTGCGTACACTGCATGGCATTCGCCAGCAGACGGACGGCTGTTAAAAAGGTTTAACAATATGGCGGCCGACGTCTCTTCGGTCTCATACCGCTGCTTGAAAAGTTCCTTGAACTGGTTCCACTCAATTCCTGCGTAGCACACTTGGGTCAACCACTGCGAAGCACTGCCCTCCATGCAATTGCTCAGTGCCATAATGAGCCCACTGCCCGTTAGCGGATTCTCCGATAAAATAATGTCAGCGGTCACACACCATTGAGAGGCGTCAGCGCCCACTGCGTCAGGGTTAAATTTTGGAAGAGTCACGCCAGTCTTCTGTGTAATCGATGCCTGCATAACTTTGGCCAGCTCCAGAACTACACGCAACTGCTCCATAGATATAGCAGGAGTTGGCACAGATCCCACTTCTGATGTTGGATTAGTATTTTCCTTATTTGGAGCTACGAGACAATTATTGCTCCTCACGCAATTTCCATTAGTAGTCTCTATATCTACCTCCCTCACACTTACTACCGCAGAGGAACACGCTTGACGTGTGCTCCCTTTCTCTCGCTACTTTGATCCTCTCCGAGCGAGTTCCTCAGAACACACTCGCTAATGAACACCTGGGCCGTCATAGAAACAACTGCATCTCGACCAAGGAGATGAGACAAACGACAAAGAGCGAAGTACAAAGGAAACAGTGATAATACACTGAGAACAATTAAAAAGGGGATTCGTAGGCAACCGACAGACCAAGCTACACAGGGAATATTTTTATGCTCGATAACTTAGATTTTGGGCTTCTAACTTCACTTAGGCATCAATAGATATAGTTGGTGAGTATTTCTGATCCTTTAGAAGACTTTTTGAGGGAAAATACGTTAGTTTACGTGTTTGTAACTTGTTAACACGTGCTAAATAGACATTTCTTGGATATAGCAACTTATATCGCTGTATCCACCTTCAACGATGGTTTAACATGCTTCTTCCACATTATGAAGGTTCTTGACATTGATGTTGGTATCTAGGCCTACAACTTAGGCCAGGAATCAGATGCAAAACGCAGCCAGCACGCAGAGCGATCTCTGACTGATGCGTCCAAAGAGGCGCGCTCAAGTACGAAATCGTCCAGGAAGGACATGGAGGGCGAATATTTGGACGTGAAAGGGACTCTTTATGGTCCTGGGATTGCAGATTAACGATAACTATTTTTTAATGGCCGAATTTATCATTATTTCATACCAATATCACATGTCAAAACTTTGAACGCGTTTTTTTCGAAACACGGGATTCGAAATCGGCACGCAGCATAACTCAAACAATTTTCAATATTTTCATTTGAAGTTTTTACTACATCTTTAGAATACCATTCCGCAGTGAAACACGTACGGAATTTACGATAACTTAATTAGGAGATTTTTAATTAACATATAACTGCCTTTTTTTGGACGAAATAGAGAAAATTTTTTCAAAACACCGTCAATTCCACAAAAATTGTCATTTTCAAAATTCCGTACGTGTTTCACTAGCTATAATCATTAAGATTAAGTAGATATTTTATTTTTATTTTAGATTGAAGTTTTCACCAGTTATGTTGAGTGCCGCAGAGTGCTTTAAGTGAAACACGTCGCAGAATGGGTCTAGGGCCGCCATTTTGGATTATTTTTGTATAAAAAAAAATTTTTTTTGTAGTTAAATATATGATTAATAACATATCCAAAAATTGTTAATCTCTGTCCATCCCTTCTATGAAAAAAAAAACTCAAAAAAACGCCGAAAAAAGTTGAGTTACAGTGGCGTTACCCCTTAACAAGGCATAGTCAATATTTTTAAAATCTGTATAAACTATTATATTTTCGTTTAAGTCTGAATTGAATTTATAGGTCAAGAAAATTAAGTCATGTTTCGAAAACATTGGCATGGACAGCTGACTGAACGTAGAAACAATATGACTGTGGTTTACAAAAAATAAGTCAAGTAAAGTATCACAGTACTTAGAAAAATGGGTAGGTTCAGATGTGTTTACTAACTTTAATCCCGTAGCTTCTATGTCATCTGCTAAGTGATTTTCCCTCAGTATATTACTGTTGAAGTCCCCAGCTAGTATTATATCTGTGTAAGTAGGTGTCAATGTCGATAATAAGTCAATTAGATTGTTATATGCGATATACCTTTGAGGTCTATACACACATCCAATTACAATCTTTGATGAGTATATTGCATTTGACACTTGGACAAATATCCATTCGACTAAACTGTCACTAGGGTGTTTACATACAAGTTTTGCATTTAGACGTTTACTTACATATATGGCTACACCTCCTGCACGACTATCTCGTTCAGATCGAAACAGATCATAGCAAAAACATTCTACTAGCACATCACTAACATGAGACGAAAACCAAGTTTCAGACAGATCGTTCGTTCTCTTTCGTAGTGACCAGACGTGTTTTTGTTTTGCGCTCCGCATTTTCCTTTTATTTTGCTTAAACAGCCGGTGTTTTATTTTCAAATTAGCTCCCTGACTATCTTTTATTTAAATTCAATCTTTAACCGCGGGTGCATGCGTAATAATTGTGTAAAAACACAACTTATATAATTTATTTTTTTGTGTCGGTTAATCGTGTGTTTGTGTTGTTGCTTTTCGTAAGTACGCCCTCTCATTACATTTAGCCGCTCTTTGTCGTAGTTATTACCTTCTATCACTCTCTTTCTATCACCTAAATCCCAATAACTGTTCTTTCTCTCTCGCTCTTTCTGTTCGTAGCGCTCTCAGTTATAAGCTGTTGCTGCAACCCTCCTCTCTTATCTCATTTTTTTCCGTTCTTGCTTTAAGCATAGCTTTAAGCATTTGCTGTGCACATTAGTCTGATTACTATTTGTTTTGAACTTTTTTTCTCGATAAAAAAAATTAAAAGACAACATTATGGATTTTTCGGTTGTCTGTGCAAAAAAACCTGCAAGAAGCAGATTACCCATGACCAGCCCAATATCCCTTGCTGGCTTTGCGAAAGCGTAGTGCACGCAAAATGTGTAGGGAATACGGGCCGTGTAGGAGATGCCATTTCCCAAAACAATGGCCTGCACTATAGTTGTGAGGAATGCCGTGCTGTGGAGAACGACATGCGATCGTTCATGAGGCAGACGCGCTTCAAAGAGCTGATCGTTGGCTTTAAACAGCAATATGATCGGCTCTTGGCCATGGACACTCAGTTCAGCAGTTTGCAGCTGCTGGCTGAGTCTCCGAGGCGCAAGAAGTCCACTCCGCGGGACTTGCAAGTGCCGACTGCCTCTCGTCCGCCGGCATCCGAAAAACTAACTCCGACCACTCCGTCAGTGCAGCAGATCACGTTTGTCACTCCAAGGGCAACGATCGCTGCTGGTGAAGCAGATTCGGGACCCGAATGCATCACTTCGGAGAGTATGCAGGTAGATATGTCTGTTGCGTCCGTGTCTGTCGTGTCCGAACCCAACTCCATAACTATCCCGTCAGTCTCGCCCCCACCAGCTAATAGACATCCCGGACCACCGGATATTGCCATCACAGGTCCCAGAACTGTGTTTCCAAAACCGCTGGTGGGAGTCCCACCAAAGCGGAAAATTTTTGTATCACGGCTTCCCCTGACCTAACATCTAACGATGAAACTGCTTTTATTCAAAGCAAAATAAAAGCCGATGGCTTAAAGGTGGAGAAGTTTAATTTCTCTTATGCCAGGGAGATAGCTTCCTTCAAAATAAGCGTCTCCTCGACTCATTTCGCCACCATTTGCTCTGACAAATTTTGGCCGGAGCATTTGGTGGTGAAAGAATACAAGGCTAAGAAGAAGAATAGGCCCCCCATAACTCTTCCAAGTGTTCAGACCAGTGCGCCATCTCTATCTCCACCCTCATCTTCCCGCTCTACTTCTACTTCTACCCATCCTAACAACTAACTTCCTCTCTTTTAGTTACCTACCAGAATGCTAGAGGCTTGCGTAGTAAGCTCAGCACTCTTTTTCTTGAGAGTCTCGCATTCTCGTCCCACGTTATTGTGTTTACCGAGACCTGGCTAAAGCCGGACATCCTTAGTTCCGATGTTTTGGCAGGTCGGTACACAATCTTTAGAAATGACCGTTCGTCTCGACGTGGTGGAGGGGTCCTCATTGCAGTGGACTCAATCTTTACGTCGGAACATTTCATAGTCCAGGCTCAACAAGACCTGGAATTCCTGTGCATAAAACTGATTCTCCCAGGCTTTTCCATTTTCATTACTTGCTCGTATATTCCACCTTTCTCGGATATCTTAATATACGAGCATCACTTGTACACTTTAAAAACTGTTTCTTCCTCGCTATCAGATAAAGACCATATGATAGTTATTGGCGATTACAATTTGCCAGGTACTGTTTGGTATTCGTTTAACGAGTCTAATAACCTTGTGCCCATGTCACGACATGACTTTATCGACGGCTTGTTGGACCTATCCCTGTCTCAAGTCAACCATGTAAAAAATTCCTGGGTCGATTGCTTGATCCGACCAGAGCGTTAGCTAGCCCGAGCCCTTCCGCTCACTATACCTGACGACTCCTACCATCCTACATTCGAAGTGTCGGTCGATATTGGGCCTGCTGTATTGGATCGAACGGATAGGCTGTCAAGTCTATATAAAAATTGTATAGAAGTTGGTTCTCCGACTTCTCTCTCTCGCTATGTATTAGCTCGGTCAAATTTCTCCTTTCTTAATGCTCAATGCTATAAAAATTACCTATCTCGATGCAGGATACGCTTTTCACAGGACCCCAAACAGTTTTACAGCTTCGTAAATAGTAAGCGTAGAACGTCCGCACATCCATCCTCGCTATCATTTCTAAATCTGACGGTAAACAATGATCAGGCAATCGCTGATCTTTTTGCCCAATTTTTCCAAACAACCTTTTCCCATAACAGCTACTCTGGTCAAGGGCGACGTAGATAGCCCTGACTTGTTGAGCCGCATAAACTTTACGATTCCTGTTAGATCTACTAGAAACTTTACCCCTTTGTTCCTTCCACTGGGTCCTATGCTCGGACTATAATTCTCTCTACCTTATAATATCCACCACTAATTCCCTTCCTCTTCTTAAATCACTAATATTAACATACCTTTCCCGTAATTAGTACTATTTCTTAGCTATCTTTGCATGTTTAGCTCTTGAGTTGTGTTTAGCTCTAATTTTCCTCGAATATTAGTCTAACCTCTATCTTTTCTGCATGTTCGCGATCGGCTCGGTAACACGCGTCGCGCGTCATGCGGCAGCGCCCCCCAGTCGGTTGGGCGGGAGGAGGGGCTGCGATTCTAGCCTCGGTTCCGCGCGTAACAGGCTTCGGCTTTGTGTCGCATGGGCCACTTGATGGTGGCTTGGTGAAGTCATTGCATATCAACGTCCAGACAATAGCCAAAACATTCTACTAGCACATCACTAACATGAGACGAAAATCAAGTTTCAGACAGATCGTTCGTTCGTTTCGTAGTGACCAGACGTGTTTTTGTTTTGCGCTCCGAATTTTCCTTTTATTTTGCTTAAACAGCCGGTGTTTTATTTTCAAATTAACTCCCTGACTATCTTTTATTTAAATTCAATCTTTAACCGCGGGTGCATGCGTAATAATTGTGTAAAAACACAACTTATTTAATTTATTTTTTTGTGTCGGTTAATCGTGTGTTTGTGTTGTTGCTTTTCGTAAGTATGCCCTCTCATTACATTTAGCCGCTCTTTGTCGTAGTTATTACCTTCTATCACTCTCTGTCTATCACCTAGATCCCAATAATTATTCTTTCTCTCTCGCTCTTTCCGTTCGTAGCGCTCTCAGTTATAAGCTGCTGCTGCAACCCTCCTCTCTCATCTCATTTTTTCCGTTCTTGCTTTAAGCATAGCTTTAAGCATTTGCTGTGCACATTGGTCTGATTACTATTTGTTTTGAACTTTTTTTCTCGATAAAAAAAATTAAAAGACAACATTATGGATTTTCCGGTTGTCTGTGCCAAAAAAACCTGCAAGAAGCAGATTACCGATGACCAGCCCAATATCCCTTGCTGGCTTTGCGAAAGCGTAGTGCACGAAAAATGTGTAGGGATTACCGGCCGTGTAGGAGATGCCATTTCCCAAAACAATGGCCTGCACTATACTTGTGAGGAATGCCGTGCTGTGGAGAACGACATGCGATCGTTCATGAGGCAGACGCGCAGTGGCTTCAAAGAGCTGATCGTTGGCTTTAAACAGCAATATGATCGGCTCTTGGCCATGGACACTCAGTTCAGCAGTTTGCAGCTGCTGGCTGAGTCTCCGAGGCGCAAGAAGTCCACTCCGCGGGACTTGCAAGTGCCGACTGCCTCTCGTCTGCCGGGATCCGAAAAACTAACTCCGACCACTCCGTCAGTGCAGCAGTTGATCACTTTTGTCACTCCAAGGGCAACGATCGCTGCTGGTGAAGCAGATTCGGGACCCGAATGCATCACTTCGGAGAGTATGCAGGTAAATATGTCTGTTGCGTCCGTGTCTGTCGTGTCCGAACCCAAATCCATAACTATCCCATCAGTCTCGCCCCCACCAGCTAATAGACGTCCCGGACCACCGGATATTGCCATCACAGGTCCCAGACCTGTGGTTCCAAAACCGCTGGGAGTTCGAAGTTGCCTTACTAAATTTGTTAAACAAATATTTACGTTTTTCTGAGTTGTTTAATTGTATCACCTTCTTTCTTAGTAGCTTATACTGCTCAGCATGCTGGCTTGTTTTGTACCGCTTCCATTTACGAAATGCAGTGTCCCGTTTTTTTATGAGTAATTTAATTTGGGTGTTGAACCAGGGATTACCTCGAGGTTTGTCAGTTTTTGCCACTAGAGGTACTGATCTATTGAATAAGTATATTATATTATTTTGGAGGACAGTCAATAGGGAGTCAATATTATGGTTGTTATATATAGAGTCCCAGTCACATTTATTTAAATCAGTACTTAACAAGGCATAGTCAATATTTTTAAAATCTGTATAAACTATTATATTTTCGTTTAAGTCTGAATTGAATTTATAGGTCAAGAAAATTAAGTCATGTTTCGAAAACATTGGCATGGACAGCTGACTGAACGTAGAAACAATATGACTGTGGTTTACAAAAAATAAGTCAAGTAAAGTATCACAGTACTTAGAAAAATGGGTAGGTTCAGATGTGTTTACTAACTTTAATCCCGTTAATTTAACTTCTATGTCATCTGATAAGTGATTTTCCCTCAGTATATTACTGTTGAAGTCCCCAGCTAGTATTATATCTGTGTAAGTAGGTGTCAATGTCGATAATAAGTCAATTAGATTGTTATATGCGATATACCTTTGAGGTCTATACACACATCCAATTACAATCTTTGATGAGTATATTGCATTTGACACTTGGACAAATATCCATTCGACTAAACTGTCACTAGGGTGTACATACAAGTTTTGCATTTGGATGTTTACTTACATATATGGCTACACCTCCTGCACGACTATCTCGATCAGATCGCAACAGATCATAGCCAAAAAATTCTACTAGCACATCACTAACATGAGACGAAAACCAAGTTTCAGACACACATATGACATCAATATTAGACTGGACAAAAATATTTCTAAATTCGTCAATTTTTTTAGTCAAGCTTTGGGCATTAATGTGGCAGACCCGCAGACCTGTTCCTTGATTCACAAGTACTCTCAGCATTGTATAGCTGCTCGCACTGGATGTCCATGCACTATCATCCATTGTCAATGAAACCGACATCTGTTAGAGCATACAGTCCATGCACCACTGAATTAAAAGTAAGGGGAGATGATGTGGAGAGAGTGAGATTCCTAACAATGCTTATTATATAAAGATAATGGTTATTAAAAAAATTATGAGTAAGAAAATGACCTTAGAAATTCTAGCGAAAATTATTGTTGTTGGTGTTGTTGGGGCCTTCGGATGGGGGCGCTTCCTCAGTCTCAGAATCATGCGTTAGGCTCTGCAGAGCAGACTCCAAACTCCAAACTCCTAGGGCAAACAAATTCGCCGTGTACACTCTGCCGAGCATAGACAAGAGCGCGCCGGGTGAAGACGGCTGACTGAGCTGCTCATTGATGTAGAACGGGGTCTTGGACTGGATGCCGAGCAACTCTAGACAGAGTGGTTGTTTAGTTTGTCGTCGATGTTCTCCAGCCCGTTTCAACAGCATGATTTTGTCACGACTGCTTTCAAATTTAACAATGATTACAGGATCGACAACAGACTCGTGTGCATGTGCATGCAGTGCACCCGCGACTTCATGCGAAAAAGCTCCTTCATTTTCAGTGGTGGGACAAGGCCTAACAAGTAAAAAAGGCCATTAAAGAGAGCCTTTAGATTCTCGTTATCCATTACAGGCCCTCCATGTACCCGCACATCATTTGCAATGAGTGCATCGGCATCTGCATTGGCTTTAGCTTAGAGTTTTGCCTCTAGCTCTTCCATCTTGCTGCGTAGCGCACGGACTGTAAAGCTTCTCTCTTCAAGCTCCACCACCCGTTTCCCAAGTTGCTCGACTTCGTCCGAAAGACTGTGAAGCTTAGTCTCAAACTTCTCACCCATCTCACGCAGAATTCTTTCCTCTGCTTCCCTTTCGCTACAGCTGATACGCTTCGCCTTCTCTTTGAATCGGCTATTAATCAGCTGGATCAGTTGGGGCGAAAGATTATCAGAGACGCGACCAGCTCTCAGATCGAGCGATGAGTCACTGCGAACGCGTTTTGATGCAGTTTTCGACATCTTTGTGATCAGTGACAGGTTTCAAACCTTTTACACTTTAACGGTCGCACAGCTTTGATGCACTGCTTTATCAGTCAGCTGAGCACGTATGCACTGATGTTAGGCGCCCTCTGGTGGAATTTATCCAAGCCAAGGTGGCAGGTGCTATCGATCGTTGATCAGCTGGTTGGTGCGACCTCTAATTTTGTTTGGTTGCTTTGATTGCCCTTTTCACTCAGTGAAATTTTATTTGTATTATCTACATTTTAGATGTAGATGTAGTTAAAAGATGTAGCAAAAATATGTAAAATGTAAAATATTTAAAATATCTATTAAAATTTTAATCAATAAGCTCTACAAATTGATATACTGACTGAGTACGGGTAAAAAAGTAGAGTCGCGACTAGAAGCAACTCGATCCTTCTCGTTTTTTATAATAATGTGCAAAGCTCCAAAGTTTTGTTGATGTTAAAACTTATGATTTTTACTCAAAATTTACGATTTTTATAAGAATCATTGAAAATAAAAACTTAAAGTTAAAAAAAAAACGAGAAGGAACGTGAGTCGCTTCAGATCGCGACTCTACTTTTTATACCCGTACTCAGTCAGTATTTAAATTTATGAGCTTATGATTGAAATTTAAAAAAAATTTGAAAATTTTACATTTTACATCTTTTGCTACATTTGTTAAATACATCTACATGTAAAATGTAGATAATACATCTAGAACCAATATTCTACATATACCATTTAGATTCTACATCTCCTCCGCTAGGGTTGCTCGCGCATTGCACAGGGCAGAGTGTGTGCGAGCGAGACAGAGAATGAATAGCGTCAGCAGCGCCAGAGGAGGTGGGGGAAGCAACTGAAAATTAATTTCTTTATTCTGGCTATAATAATGATCCGATTCGGCAATCTGATAGATATGGTCATTCTCTACGATACTGCGTTTTTATTTTTATCGTATCTTCAAAATTGTGGATGCCACAGATTTTCGTCCTTTGTGAAGGCGGAAGGGGCGGGGCGACATTTTGAAATAAACTTGTAACAAAGTGATATCACATGAGCCTGGAAAAAAAATTTCGTTGCTCTAGCTTTTATAGTCTCTGAGAACAAGGCGCACATCAAGACGGACAGACGGACGGACAGACAGACATGGCTCTATCGACTCGGCTATCGATACTGATCAAGAATATATATACTTTATGGGGTCGGAAAATGTTCCTTTTCTGCGTTACAAACATCCACTTTTACCACAAATACAGTATACCCCTTAACTCTTTTAAGTACGGGTATTAAAAGACCGTTTACGCTGCGCCTTTCATTTTTCTGCTCTTCTGGTGACTCTTGATGTGCGAGCGCTCAGTCGGATCGCTCTCTATGAGTTTGTTTTCAAACGAGCATAACACGTGTTGCTGGGCTATCGGATTATTGCTGTCGTTGTCCTGGTTTTGTGCTGGTTGTCGGCTTTGAGGCGGTCTGTGTGTTTACTCTCTCAGTCGTGGATCCTGTGCTCGCATGTTCTGTTGCTTGTCTTGGACCTGGACTTCCTGTGTCGAGCGCCGGGTCCAAGTGTGTCTGTCTCGTGTGTGAGATCCTCGTGGTTGGTTTGGGATGCCTGTTCCCTGTGGTTGGCCAATTGCTTGGTTGCTGTTGCTGGCCTCGGATTCGTGTTCTCCGTTGTGGGCCAACGCTTCGTGTTTGTTGCAATTGGTCTGGGTGTCAAGTGCTGCGTTGTGTTATTGGGTGCCGTATTCGTTGTGGTAGGTCGTGGACGTGGATTCGATGCGATTTGTTGGGGTTTCTTATTTCGGGGCTCGGCGTCTTTTAGGTGGATTGTAGTAAGAACGGGTTCAGTGGGCATGGGACGACGGTCTCAACATGTTTGGCAGGACCAGAAACGGGAGTTCAACCTCTCGTTGATCCAGCTTGATGTGCGCCAGTAGAACTTGTGTGATCTCTCTGACCGAGCCATCGGCCAGGCGTATGCGAACACATGCATATTGCAGGTTGGTATTGTTGTCTAGTTCTCAGGCGAGGCTTGCACTGACAAAGCTTCTGGATGCCCCGGTGTCGATTGTCGCTACCGTTGCGTGTCTTCCTATGGTCACCATCGCCACTATCCGGCCGTTGTTCACGTGTAGGGGATTCTTTAGTCTCGGGTCGGAGAAGGCGTCGTTCCCGGCTGATCCCGTATCAGTTGGGGACGCATGTCGTTTCCTGACGTGCAGAACAGGATCGAGGGATTATGGCAGTCGTATGACCGCATGACCGGCTTCACCACACCGGTGACAGCCTGCCTGTGGGTTGGCAATGGGATTCGTCGTACTGGTTGGATTAGCTGGCGGTCTACCTGGTGCGTCTGCCGATTCCCAATGGGGTCTCCGAAATGGCGTCCGGTTCGAGGTCCGCTCCTCTGCTCTGTAGCCGGCCTTGCGTATCTTGGCGTGTTCCGCGGGGGTGCGAGAGTGGTAGGTCCGCTCTTGGATGCTCTCGAACTCTGTGGCCATTAGTGTGAGCTGTGACAAGCTTTGCAGTGGTATGCTGGCAGGGCGTTGTCGTAGATCTTGGTCAGCTTCTTGGTTTCGTCATAGTGCATGAGTAGATGTATCTCGATGAGGAAATCTTTGAACTCACACACCGCTTGCCTGCGGGCTCGGTCTCAGGAAAAGCTTCTTTAGCTCCAGAAGCTCGTTCTTGGCGCCAACGAAATTTGTCGCATTGTCTGAGCAAATTTGACTTGGCCTTCCTCGAGTGGACGTGAAACGTCTCAATGCGCCCAGAAACGAAGCGGTGGTCAGATCCCTAACAAGCTCCATGTGTATGGCCTTAGCGGTGAAGCATATAAACACGCTTATGTAGCACTTGATCGGAGGCCTCGTGCGGATTTCTGATCGGTAGAAAAAGGGTCCACAATAGTCCACTCCAGTTACTTCGAAGGCCCGCGATCCTTCCAGACGCTCCTTGGGCAAGTCTCCCATAATGTGCTCAACCATGCGCGGCCTCGTTCTGAAGCATCTCACACACTTGCTAACCACTTTCGAGACGGCTTTGCTTCCTCCAATAGGCCAATATTCTAATCGAATTTTAGCAAGCAAGGCGCGAGGTCCGGCATGGAGGTTCCGTTGATGATAATAGCTTATCATTGCAGACGTTACGGGATGTCCCTTGGGCAAAATAAGCGGGTGCTGAGCATTAAACGGGAGCGATGAGTTGCTGAGACGACCTCCAACTCGAAGTAAACCAGACGGATCGATGAACTGACTTGATCCTGACTTGCCCATTGCGTCTAATCTCCTTTATGTCCGACCACAAACTTGCCAGCTGAACGTGTCTAACTAAAAGATGCGTTCCTTGCTGAATGTCAGCAACCGTGAGACGATGAACGAATTTATGCATGTAGGCGAATGTGCGCTGCATGCCGAAGAAAGAGTTTGCAAGTTTGCATTCGAACGTGAGTTCAGCATGTGGAGACGCGATCAGCAATATACGTTTGCGAAGCTCAATGGTTGGAGTTTCAGAAATGGGAGATACAGGCCACTCATCCTCAGAGCCTAACAAAAACGAGGGACCGTAAAACCACAGCTCTGACTGGATGAGGTGGTGGATGAGCACCATATGCTTCCATGCTTGCATCACAAAATCCATGAACCTCTACAGTTGTGCTGGAATGATGGACAACGCGAGGAAATGAAATGCGAGAGATGCTTGCCAAACTGTTTCTCAGGTCAATCCAAGTTGAGTGCAGCGCTGTCGGTAGGCTTTCATCCCAGTCCAAATGTTCTCTCCAAAGCTGCTGAAGGAAGATCTTGCACCTGACAATAACAGGATTAATCAATCCAAGAGGGTCGTAGAAACGCGCAATCGTTGATAAAACCGACCGCTTGGAGGGCCTTGAATTCGTGTCCAGCGCGGACAAGGCAAACAGCAGCTGATCCGAGGCAGGGTCCCAAGCTAAACCAAGAGTTTTGGTAATGTCGCTTTCATCATGAAACCGTAGAAATTTCTCCACGTCGTCCTCTGGAATTCCATCAAGCACCTCTTGGTTACTCGAGCACCATTTTCTAAGCTTGAAGTTACCGCAAGATAGTAGACTTGAAGTTTGGCGCATCTTTTCCTTGACCTCTGCGACCGAGTTGCCGCCAGAGATGAGATCATCCACATAGAACTCCTGTTGCAGGGCAGCTGAGCCAAGAGGATAGAAATCACCTTCGTCGATGGCCAGCTGGTGCATTGCACGGACATCTAAAAACGATGCAGCCCTCGTACCGTATGTGACGGTGTCTAATGTGTAGACCTGAACTTCGGACTGGATGGAATCTCGCCATAGTATACACTGGAGAAAATTGTCTGGTGGAGATACTTTTACGCAGCGGTACATTTTACAAATGTCAGCAGTGAGAGAAATGGTATATGTGCCGAACCGGGTCAGTATGTTAAACAATGCAGGCTGAATAACAGGACCTGTCATCATCACATCATTTAAAGAGCATCCCGTTGATGTAGCTGCAGAGCCATCGAAAATGACACGGAGTTTTGTCGTGGTACTGTCCTCCTTTAAAACACAGTGATGAGGCAGAAAATACTTGCAGAGCCTACGCGAGTCAGGATGGACTGCGGACATATGTTTCAAATCAGTATACTCTTTCATAAAAGCTGAGTAACGCTCCTTGAGCGTGGGATTACGATCCAGTTTTCGCTCAAAACTTAGAAATCGTCGATACGCCTGAGTATAAGACTCTCCCAAGCGATCAGCATCATACTTTAAAGGCAGTCTAACGGAGTACTCCCCCGATGGCAAACGTGATGGCAAACGCTTACGAAATGCACCTCACAATCTAGTTCTTCCTTTGTACTCAAGCTAGCCTCCACACAATTCTCGACTTCCCAAAACATACGAAGAGTTCGATCCAACCTTGCATTCATTCTAGCCTCCGAATCGGGATAATTTTGAGTTGCCAAAAGCGACGAACTTGATACCCTCTGTCCACCACCAGATACGATCCACCCAAGCCGGGTCTTCTGCAGAAGAGGCAATCCATCTATGAGCTTGATTTGCCCTACGCAGAGAAGGTCATAGAAAATGCTCGCGCCAATAAGAAGATCTACTCGCTGAGGACTATAGAATGCAGGATCGGCAAGCTGAATATTGGAGGGAATGTTCCAATCGGCCACATTAACTGTCAGACTTGGTTGGCTATCTGTGATTGTGGGGGCGATGAGGGCAGTAAGTGTGGTCGGTGGATCCCTCAGTGGACACGCTAGTATCGCCCAGACCAGAAACAAGGGCAGGCGATTGAGTTCTCCTAAGCTGAAGCTGCTGGGCGAACCTGGATGTGACGAGATGAAGCTGGGATCCTGAAACTAGAATGGCGCGACACGGAACCAAAACGCCAGATCGATTCTTCACCAAAACAACAGCTGTAGCCAACAGCACAACATCGGAGGGGAGACCCTGGGCAGCAAGAGAGGTAGACGCATGAGACGGCGCACTGCTAACAGAATCCTGAACAGGCGGAATATCACCTGGTTGTACTGCTCGTTCTGGAGGAGAAACAGCTGGGGAGCTTTGCGCTATGGATGAGTCGTAGTGCAATAAGGTATGATGACTCCTTCCGCAAACTCTACACTGGCCACCTGTACATGCACGAGTCCGATGGCCTGATTTTAGGCAGTTAAAACAAAGTGACAGCTTCTTCACTTCCTTGTGACGCAGAAACGGAGATAATTTTGTGAAGGTGCTGCACGAGTATATACCGTGGCCCGCTGAATGGCAGAAAGGGCATCCAGACGGATCGACGGAAGAGCTAGAGGCAACAAAGGTTTTCTTTAGATGTGTAAACTGGCCTTTTCCCACCTGAGCACTACCAGAGTGTGTCGCTACAGCGTATTGCACGTTCTCCATCTTCTGGCATCGCTTCTCCAGGAAATGGGTATCCTGTCCGATGACGCGGTCTCTTCCGTTGAATAATCAATTGCCGAAATGCAATCGCATGTTGGAGCGATTCAAATAAAATCACAATTAATCAATCAATCAAATATATTTTTGTAAGTTCAAGTTTATTTTTAAGTATTTTTATCATAAATCATGATTTAAACTAATTTTGTATAATAAATACGACATAAATGGGTTTTGTTAGTATGGGGGCGGAGAGAAGGCGTGATCCAAAGAACTATCATTTTTTTTCGAAATTCTATGTTAATCTTTGGAATATTTTTGAAAATTTGTATAGGTCAAGCTAAATTTTTAGAATAAATGCCAAAATTTTTCCCCGTAGTTCATTGGTGCAATGTGACTGTGGTAGTGTCCATCAATGGGTGTGTCGATGGCTGGCACGATCCTCTGCGTGGGCGATCGACTGGTCTCAGTAAGGCCTTGGAAACTCGGCGGCCGTTACTACGACGCACAGTGGGGCCTTTGGCCATTTCAGCTTGCTAAATTAATAACTTCCGAACGTATCAAGATATCTTCATGAAAAAAATTGCGCTTAAAAGAAAAAACTTTCAGAATTTAGTCTGCAAAAGAACATGGTGCTACAATATCTAGAAGCTTAACAATAAATAGCCAAAGTTGAACTTTGTTACCAGTGATTATTTTCGTATGCAAAATGATAAATTCCAAGTTTTTCGGATCGATAAAGAATTTTTAATGGCCTTTTACACTATTAAAAGTTATTTTAAATTAAATTTTAACTTAAACAGAATTTACAAAAAAGAAAAAAAATTTCTTTAATTGTTCTTATTTTTGGTTTACTATAAAACATGCATCTATTTCCGATGGATCGTTAGGAATATCCAATAATCTTAACATTTCTGAAGAATAAATACTTTCTAATTCTTTTTGGATTTCACATGTCTAATAGATGAAATAAATGGATCTGAAGAGACTGCCAACATGTTGAAAAGATCCTGGTTTTGCCTTGTTCGTGATATTTTACAAGTATTCATGTACCTGAATTTCTTGTAATCCTTGTTTCTCGTTTCCTGGGCCTCCTCTGACATCTCTCCAATTTGAAGGCGCTGATTTTCTATTAAAATTTGACCGTGTGCCAAAATTGTACGAGGCGTTGGAGTACTTTCTGGATACTTTTCAAATAACGACTCTGCAGTCTTCGAGGCATATTCGCCAAATTTGCGGGTGTTATTTTTATATATTTTTATATATTATTATTATTATTTTTTTTATTTATATATATATATATATATATGTATATGTATATGTATATATATATGTATATACCACCCTCTGGCAAAATAAAAAGCAGGTTAAAAAACTTGGTCAAATTCAGGTCAATTATAACGGCCAACCTGCATATGCAATGCTAAAAAAACTTTTGAAAAAGGTAGGTCGATGTTAAAAAGACTTACCTGCAAATGGATTAATAGCTAACAATATAATTTAGGTAACGAAAGCTTAAAAATGTTTAAATTATTGAGTGTACCTGAGTATATACTTTCATTAGTACCTGATTTTTTTTTGTTTTTCAACTTTGACCTGAATTAAAAAAAAATAAATTTTTGTATTCCCGATATATTTTGTATACGGGATCTTTGCATATTTCTTTACTTAAATCAAAGGTCCATACGTGCGATTTTGGGTTTTGTGGCTTCTACATCGATAACAGTGACGCTACCTCGCACGAAAAACGTCAAAATTTGGATTTTGTATGGGAATTTGAGCTGCGACAGCCCATTTTTGGCCGTTTTTCGTGCGAGGTAGCGTCACTGTTATCGATGTAGAAGCCAAAAAACCTTTGATTTAGGTAAAGAAAAATGCCAAGAGCCGTATACAAAATATTTCGGGCATACAAAAATTTATTTTTTTTTTAAATTCAGATCAAAGTTGGAAAACAACCAAAAATTTAGATGGTTTGGAAAGTACGTTTTTCTCTAGAACTGTCTGTGCACCAAAGCAGTTTTTCATTGAATATTGATAAAAATGAATACACCTAGTAAATGATACCAAAAACAAAATGAGTTCAATTTTTATTCTACCTGAAAGATGCAGTATGTCAATAAAAGTTGAATAAATTGTTGCACGCGGAAATAATTTTCAACTTTGATTGCTCATATCTCCTAAACTAAAAGTCCGATTCTTTTTAAACTTTATTTTTGAAAGCTTTGGAAAATACTCTATCGAATTCGTGTATTGGATTTATCCAAAGCGTTAAAAAATGCATTGACTTTTGCCACCTCTTTGCGGCTGAGGCCCCACTGTGCGACGTTCAGTTGTGCCAACAGAAGCGCAGCTCTTTGACGCTTTCGGTTCAAAATATTTATCCAAGCACTGTGCAAAGAGAATTTGTTTTGGCATGAAGGTCTGCTTGAGATTTCTTCGCGTGGCACTTTTTTGAATGATTTGAGGGAGCCCCTTCGTTTGGTATGTCTCAATATCGATCATCCTTGTATTTTGCTGTCCATAATCAAATCACCTTAGGCAGGAAGCATCCAGTTCAGCGCACCCTCTGGCCAATAACGACATTGGTCAAATGCATTCCCGGATTTGTTGGCGTGTTCTGAGATGCTGTGCTAAAGACGGCGTCAGGATTGCTACATCGAATCATCGACAAGCGACGTCTGTGAAACCCTTCAGCATCCGTTGACGGGGGCAGTATGTCCGGTTTCACAGCCATATATTCCCTTACAAATTCTACAACATCATCAGTACAATCATAGGCTGCACCTAACGTAAATCTAATTATTTTTCATTATTTCCACTGCCCACTGTACATATTGTTAACCGCTTGTGCTTACACAAGGCAGCGGACGTTCTTTCGCCTCTTTATATCACCTTTTTCGTTATGCTACTGCAGCTGCAGCATCTATGCTATTCTCTTGCACTCTCAGCCCGAGCTTCTATCGCTTCTGTCGTTCTCTCTCTCGCTTGCATTAGTGCACGGGCAATTCGGTCCGCCTGCCCTCTTTTAGTCTTTAATTGATCGTCATCATTATCGAGCTCACGTTCTTTCGTCTTAGTCTGGAACTGATCTCCAGCTAATGTCGTCGTTAGCGCTTCTACGTATTTCTTTTCGTCTTGATCTGGTTCTGCAAGAACCTGCAAGAACATACCTTCGCACTTTATATCAACATTGTACATAGTACATAACGGCATATATTCGGCTCACATGCGGACATAAGAATTGCGTTTCTATCAACACAAACAATATTGATCGTACGCATACAGGCTGCAGATACGGAAAAATCAAGAAAACCACATATTGAGGTGTAGAGCACTTTTCCACCAGTATATTGTTGACATGTATGCAAAAATTGAATCGGAACGGTTGAATTTTCTTCGATTCAACCAAGCCAAATTACGTTCCGAAAATTATGTTAATTTGCGTGATGCCATTAACAACGATGGTAATGCACAAAACGTTGGAACTATGATAATATTACCGTCATCGTATGTTGGATGTCCACGTCATATGTTTGAGGTCGCGCAAGATGCGATATCATACGTTCGCCGTTACGGTCGAATTATTGTTTGTTGGCCAAACATCGAAAGATCACCATGATATTTTAGCAAAAATTTATATCACTCATGGATTTAATTGTGCATTTGGGTCGGTTCAATGTTGGATGTATTCAATTGAATGGCAGAAACGAGGCTTGCCTCATGCGCATATTTTGATTTGGCTGATTGAAAAAATAAGGCCGAATCAAATTGACGATGTGATTTAGGCAGAAATTCCAGATCAGACAGTGAATCCAGAATTGTTTCAAGTGGTCCCCAAAAATATGATTCACGGTCCATGTGGTGCGTTGAATTTGAATTCACCCTGTATGGTTGAAGGGAAATGCTCCAAACGTTTTCCAAAAAATTTGGTCTCCGATACAGTGACGGGCAACGATGGATATCTGGAATATCGGCATCGATCAATTGAAGATAATGGTCATTCGGTAACGTTGAGAGTTCAAAATCAAGATTTGGAGATTGATAATCGTTGGGTTGTGCAATATTCACCGTTATTATCTAAGATTTATAAAGCGCATATAAACGTAGAGGTCTGCAATTCAATTCAATCTATTAAATACATATGCAAATACATCAACAAAGGCTGTGATATGGCTGTTTTTGGAGCAGTTGCTAATCTTACCGATGAAATCACTCAATTTCAAAATGGGCAGATACATCAGTTCAAATGAAGCAGTATGGCGCATATTATCATTCCCGATCCATGATAGGCATCCAACTGTAGTTCATTTAGCTGTTCATCTTGAAAACGGTCAACGCGTTTTTTCACACCCGGAAATGCAATGCGAAGAGCTGCGCAACCACCAGCAACAACTTTAACTGCATTTTTTTCGTCGTGTCAAGCAGATGATTTTGCGAAAACATTGCTATACGCCGAAGTACCAAAATATTATACTCAGATGCGATAGGACGAATTTATATGAAAACATACCGCAAAAAATTATCAAATTTAAACTTAAAAGCTAATATCTTCCAGACGTTAAGCTGCAGCTACAAAGGTCTGATTTATAGCTGCATTTATCAGCTTTTTAGAACTGCAAAGTTCCAAGCAACCATACATAAGATACTTAAGTTATGTGAAAAATAGAAGCACTGTCTCTGAAAAAAATACCAGATTTTAAAAATTTCTTTAAAAAAAACTAAACCATAAAAAAACCATAATTCTTTAAAAAATTACAAATCCCGAAGTCTATTAGAAAAATGTATTTCGGGCCACAGCGGAAATGTACCGTTGAGTAGTGTAATTGTATCAATCGACCTATACGCAACCATTTCTCCTGGGATGGAATTCAAAATAGATGCGTTGATCTCATTGACATCTTTCTTTATTCCGGCCATAATTGCTCTTTCCCTCAACCAATCATGGTTTCTATAATTTTGAACAATATTTGCAAACACACTCTGAATCAAGTATTCCTTCGATGACACTGTTGAGCTGACCCCGACGTGATTTGTGCAATAAACAATTCGGTAGTGCCAATCACAAACTATAATTAAACATCAAATTTACCCTCACGTGCCATTCCTGCTGTCTCGACCAGTGCCATTGACCACATAGGTACATACAAGCATATACCGGCCGCCCTTGCATATAGGCATAGTAGTTGCGGTTCTCGTTCCCATATTTTACGCGCGTACTCTATCGTTGCATCTTCCCGCTAGAAACGTTTTTCTAACACCACACAGTGGGGCCTTTGGCCATTTCAGCTTGCTAAATTAATATCTTCCAAACGAATCATGATATCTTCATGAAATAAATTGCGTTTAAAAGAAAAAACTTTCAGAATTTAGTCTGCAAAAGTACATGGTGCTTCAATATCTAGAAGCTTTACAATAAATAGCAAAAGTATAACTTTGTTACCAGTGCATATTTTCCTATGTAAAATGATAAATTACAAGTTTTTCGGATCGATAAAGAATTTTTTTTGCAATTGTTTTTATTTTTGGTTTAATATAAAACATGCATCTATTTCCGATGGATCGTTAGGAATATCCAATAATCTGACAAAATTTTTTGAAGCGTTGGAGTAAGCTTCTTTTCTTAATATAAAACATGCATCTATTTCCGATGGATCGTTAGGAATATCCAATAATCTGCCAAAATTTTTTGAAGCGTTGGAGTAAGCTTCTTTTCTGGATACTTTTCAAATAACAACTCTGCACTCTTCGAGGCATATTTACCAAATTTTCGGATGTTAATTTTGTCCTTGCAGTTTAAAATATTCAAAATTACAGCCAATCTTTGGATAATGCCTTCATCCACTCCAGTTATTATACCCGTACTCAAAAAGAGTTAAGGGGTATACTGTATTTGTGGTAAAAGTGGATGTGTGTAACGCAGAGAAGGAAAATTTTCCGACCCCATAAAGTATATATATTCTTGATCAGTAGCAATAGCCGAGTCGATAGAGCCATGTCTGTCTGTCCGTCCGTCTGTCCGTCTTGTTTGACGCCTCGTTCTCAGAGACTATAAAAGCTAGAGTAACCAAATTTTGTTTCCAGACTCATGTGATATCACACTGAATCAAGTTTCTTTCCAAATTGTGCCACGCCCCCTCCGCCTTCACAAAGGACGAAAATCTGTGGCAGCCACAATTTTGAAGATACGATAAAACTAAAAACGCAGTATCGTAAGGAACGACCATCATCTACCAGATTGCCAAATCTGGTACAGATCGGATCATTATTATGGCCAAAATGAAGAAATTAATTTTCAGTTGCTTCCCCCACCTCCTCTGGCGCTGCTGACGCTATTCATT